>JAFBJR010001883.1:0-23516 GCA_016785285.1 Brachirus orientalis
ACCATGACCTGGATGACTGAGAATCTTCACAGACATGCATTTGGAACTATACCTGTGAAATACAAATACAAACACTATCCTGTGTTCGAGTCACTTCCATCAAGTACAAACAACACTTAGATGAGTATGTGAAATTACCTGTTCAGCAGAAAACACATAATGTCAGCGTCAGTGATTCCACATGGAAAAGGCAACAGTGATGTTTACTTGTTTTCTGCCACCATCTGTTAATTATTTTCTCCTACATTCTTAGATTGTTTTTTGTTTTGTTTTTGGTTAAAAAAGAAAAGGTATATGATATTTCTGTGATTGGAAATATTGTATTTTTTTTTTTCAATAAAAATATTTGGAAAAAAATATGACCATTTACTGTGTACATACTGTGTGTAGCTGGTCTTCCTTATGTTGTGGGGACCTAAATCTGTCTCCACAGTCACATTATGGGGACAAAAATCAAGTCCCCATAACGTAAATGACTTAATTTTAATGTGAAGACATGTTTTAAAGTTAGGCTGAGGTTAGGGTCAGGGTTAGGGTTAGGACACTAGTAACTATGATTAAGGTTAGAGTAAGTCTCCAGGAAATGAATGGAAGTCAACGGAATGTCCTCTGTTGTCATGGAAACCAGTGTGTTTGAGCTCACAGTCTCTCTGTCTCTTCTTCCTCAAAGTGAATGAAGTCCAGAAGATGAGTGGTTGTGTGGATGAAGACGAGGACACAGCAGAGTCTCCAGGACCCAGCTGTCTGTCTGTGAAGACTAACTGGTCTAAACATGATCCTCTGAACTTCAGTACTGAACCTGGAGCCTCAGACACAAAGTAAGAGAGAAAAACTCTTCCTGGTTCCTTAGTCATATCAGTGCGACTCATGTTCTGTTGTTTGTGTCGTGTCATAGAACAGAAAAAATAATATTTCTCAAACCGGTTCTTCTCCATTTCCACTGCAGTACAAAGTGAACTTGGTTTATTTATAGAAATCAATGATCTTCCAGTATTATCTCTGTCATTACTCTGGGAAACAAGCAAAGCAGTTCTAAGAAGGGAATAAAAATCAAAGTCTATGAATCATATAAGTAACAAACTCATTTAGAACAAAGGATTAAGCAACTTGCAAGTCTTTACTTCAGTTAAGCAACAGAACAAGTAAACAGTGAAAACCCTGAGGTCATGAGGTCACGTTACCAAAGGTCACCTCAACCCTCTGGTCTCAAAGCCTTTATCATCAATTGATATGATCATAAATGCAGTTCACATATACTGTATGTACATATACACGCACATACAGTATACATCTATACATACCTATATACAGCATGTTTGTATCATCAAATAATAAATTAATAAGTAAATAGAGATTGACAATAATAAGCTTTCTATAGCTTTATAAAGTTGTATTTTTAATCCATTATTGGGAAGACAAAAATAAACCAATAACTCAACCCTGCTGGGTTATAATAACCCAGGACTGGGTCAGTCTCTCAATGACCCAGTACTGGATTACCAAGATAATCCAAATTTGGTCATTGTAAACCCAACAGTATTTCAGAGAGTAATGGTGACATTTTGCTTAAAAAGGTAATTCATTATATTTTAAATAATCTCTTTTCCACATTTTTAAGTAAATAACATAAGATATAAAGTTGCAGCCTCAACACATGACAACATATATTTGGCTTCATCAAGATACAACATTATGAAGCTGATGTTACCTGAATGTTTCTGTGACATGTAACTAAAATGTGTTCAGGTATTTTCATGTAAATAGGCATGCATAGGCAAAAGTACATCAAAATGTATTTTGAAATAAAATACCAAATACCTAACGAATAAAAACTGTATATAAAAATAAACTACAAAATATAGCAGCCACATCATGTATAAAAAATACTGCATTTTTATATTTTAAAAAGACTGAAAATACTTCTTAAATCTAAGCAAAGAGAGAGAGAGTGAATTTGAGGTGTGCACATTGTCTCCTGTATTGTGTCAGCACAGTAGAACAATAGTACAATCTCATTTGGGCAAATTTCTAACAACAAAGTAGCATAAATAGCCCATAATATGAGTCACAACTATTACAAGTGGTAGAGTTTTGGGTTGCCCTCTCCCATGTGCATGAAATGCATGAAAGAATATGGCACCATGTGGTGGCATAGTGATAACAACTTTAAAAGGGGATTCTTTGGTCATACACAGCTGCTGAAAATCAAACAGAAAATGTAGAGCTAATGTAAATGAAGCTAACAATGTGAGCAGCTAACATTCATTTATAAATAACCTAATTTCTACAAAGAACATCTAATGTTACACTGAGCAAGAACCAAAGAGATTCATGGCTGCGACAAATGTGTTATTGAATAAACTTTCTCAGTTTTGTCTGATTTCAACAACTTTGGGCAAAATAGGCACCGAGAACAGTACAGTACAGTCTGAGGCAGAACCTCGTGTTTTGGGTTCTGATCAAATTAAGTGGTTTACAGTATTTTGAAAATGCAAAATGCACGACATGAAAGTATTTTAATACAAAATATGAAAACAAATTTCAAAATATTTTGTATTTCAAAATACATATTTTACATACATGTATCAGAAATACTGCCCATCAATGTAAATAGGAAACTGCAGCACTGAACAGGTCGTTGTCCCAACACAGACAGAAGTTTGAATCATTTTCACTAAACAAACTTGAAAGTTTTGTGTCAAATGGATAACAATATCAAAACAGACCCAAAGCCAAATCTCACTCATCTACCATTTTATCCTCCACATAAAGGTCATGGGGGGTGTTATGACCCAGGTCACATGCCTTGGCATTATATGTAATTCTCTCCTCTTTTGTGAGTGTGGTGTGGGTGTGTCTGGGTGACTGTCAATCTCCCAGGTGGATGTCAGCAACCAGGTGGCACACTATGACTGGTTCTTTTAAAGAGGACTTGGCTCATCATGAGTGGATGAAGTGATGGGGGCCTGGACTATATAAACCTCAGACTCAGACTACACTCAGGGCTTCTTGCTCACTCTCTCCAAACAAACTCGGCAGATTTGAAACTGATGTTGATAGTATTTCTAGTTGTTTCTTGTTATAAGTTAGGTAAGTTATATTTGTTAGGTAAGTGGAATTCATGTTGTTAACTTTGTAGCACAGTTACTGCTCTTTAAAGAGTGACTGTTGACTGTTTGAAAAAGATGTAATATACTCTTTTGTCTAATTTAATGTACATGGAAACAAAGGTAACAGTGGTAGGAGAGAGAAGCCATTTTTGTTTCACCTTTCTTTACTCCTGTTTTAAGTTAGGTAAGTTTTTCTGTCATTTATTTTGCTATTTTCTTTACAGGAGGTAAGATTAGGTTCATTACAGAAGTTTTGTTTATTATTTTGGCATGGCTCTTCTCCGAAGCCAATAAAACTGTTATACTTTGACTTGACTTTTGGCTTTCTTTGGAGAGAGGAGTTGGAAGACACACATGTTACCACCCCCCTGGTTTCCCTAGGCCAGGGACGTAACAGGGGGGCACTGGTGTCTGATTCCAGCTGACACAGGTGCTGAAAGGTGGGTCACATCCTGGACAGGTTGCCAGTCCATCACAGGGACAAACAACCTATTCTAAGTCTATTCTTACATTCCCACCATTGCCCAGTTGTCCTAATCCCCTAATCTGCATGTTTTTGGACTGTGGGAGGAATCTGGAGAATCTGGAGAGAAAATCCATACACACAGGGAGAACATATAAACTTCACAACAGAAAGGGCCTTGTTCCAACTGGGTCATGAACCTGGGTCATCTTTCTGCAAAGGCTGAGTGCTTTTTGTGTGACCTCAGCAGGTCAGGTCTCCTCTGGAGGTCACACTGATCACTGAGGCTTGTTTTTTGATGAAAGAGTCTTTAAAAGAACATCAGTGATGATGTGATGTGGATAAAAAACTGTTTGTGTTTGCAGATGTCAGAACAAGAACCGGAGACAGAGAGCAGAGTCTCCAGGACCAAGTTGTCTGTCTATGAAGAGTGACTGGTCCATGGGACACCCTCCAGCCTTCAGTACTGAACCTGGAGCCTTGGAGACAAAGTAAGAGACAGTTTGTCCTGAGAAGGAGTCAGATTTATAAAAGTGTATGTTCACAACCAAACCTGTGTGTCCTCACAAAGACAGGAACACACACACACACACACTCAGTGTTGTCACGTCTGTTGGACTGAACTTTCAGGAAAATGTCTGAACTTCAGTGCAGTTCTGAAAGCAGTTTCAGATCAATGGGTCATTTTGTTTGTAATTAAAATCAAATTTGACTTGACTTTTGTGAAAGAAGAAGAAGAAATAAAGCTGTGTGTGAGGAACAGACAAACTCTGAACTGATCCTAAATCCTGATGAAACTAATCAAAGAGTCAAATCATTGACGAGTCAGGGAGTGTGTGAGACTGAGCCTCAGGAGGAGAACTTTACAACAGTTCATCAGAACCACTGTGAGACCAAGCTGTGAGGACATTAACCCAGAATGTCTCACATCAGAGGAGAAGTTTGTCCCGTGTCACCAGTCGTCACTGAGCTCAGCATTTGCTTCAGTTCATGAAGGTCAACAAACAAACAGTTGAAGGACGAGGGTTTTCATTCACTGTCCGTCTCAGCCACACACACACGTCTACCTGTCTCTGACATGTTGGTAATAAAGACATGTCTTCACAGAGAGACGTCCTGCTGTCCTCTGTGCCAGGACGTCCTGAAGGATCCAGTCTCCACCAGCTGTGGTCACTTGTTCTGCAGACGTTGCATCTCCTCATACTGGGACCAGTCTGGTCCACCAGGAGACTCCTGCTGTCCCCAGTGTGGACAGAGACCCAGAGCAGGACCTGGAGCAGAGACGCAGAGTAAGACTGAACATGTGTCTGCTGATGTTGTCACTCATGAAAACAGGACTTGTTCTCTTCTGTCAAACAGTATCAGCTTTTAAGACGATGATAAATAAACACAGAATGAAAAACTAGTCCAACATTTCACTGAAGCTTCATCATCACAGTGTATGACGTAAAATGTATCTGACAAAAAAATCACATTTGTTCTTGATCAGTTTCACTTTCATAAAGAGAGCAGCTCCTGTCAGCGCTAACAGACGAGCTAACTTTGAAAATGAAAGGAGAAAAATGTTTAAAAGTTAAAAATGTTACTCATAATAATGAATGTGATAATGAGCATTATTTATTTAGAATATTATTTTATCCTTTGCTGCCCCCTAAAGGTTCAAGAGAGAATTATTTACACTCATTATTATTTATTATTATTATTTAAACTCAATTATTTACACTCATTTTCCAGTTTTTATAGTTCTTTTCTATGCAGATGATACACTTTCTTTCATAATCACCACAATCAGAATAAAGTTATTCAGCTGAAAATTCCTGTAGTTTTTCAAATCACAACAAACAACATATTGCAACAATATCACATAAAGACATGACATTGTCAGTTCTTTTTCTAAAATTGTGCCGACGCATTAAAAACCTTTGTTTTCTTGTTTTTACTTTTTTCTGTCACTGATGAAAATAATCCTCAGCTGCTCAGATTCTTTCTTCAGTCTGACTTTGTTTCTTGTCTTTCAGCAGATGTTGGTCTGCAGGAGCTTCTACATGAACATAAGATCAGTCTGAGGAGGAGATTTGAACATGTGACTGAAGGAAGTGATGGAACAGGAAGTAGAACCCTCCTGAACAGGATCTTCACTGAGCTCTACATCACAGAGGGACAGAGTGAAGAGGTCAATACTCAACATGGGGTGATGCAGCTGGAGACAACCTCCAAGAAGAAGACCATCCAGGACGCTCCCATCAAGTGCTGTGACATCTTTAAAGCCTTACCTGACCAGCAGGGGCGCGTCAGAGTCGTACTGACCAACGGCGTCGCTGGTGTTGGAAAAACCTTCTCAGTGCAGAAGTTCACTCTGGACTGGGCCGAGGGTTTGGAAAACCAGGATGTGGATCTGCTGGTCCTGCTTTCGTTCAGGGAGCTGAACGTGATCAGAGATGAGCAGCACAGTCTTCTCACGCTGCTCCGTGTTTTCCATCCAACATTACAGAAGGTCAGAGCAGAGAAGCTCGCCGTCTGTAAACCTTTGTTCATCTTTGACGGCCTGGATGAAAGCAGACTCTCACTGGACTTCAACAGCACGACGCTCGTTTCTGATGTCACACACAGGTCATCAGTCAACGAGCTGCTGATCAACCTCATCCAGGGGAATCTGCTTCCCTCGGCCCTCATCTGGATAACCTCCCGACCTGCAGCAGCCAATCAGATCCCTCCTACATGTGTTGACAGGGTAACAGAAGTACGAGGCTTCACCGACGACCAGAAGGACGAGTACTTCAGGAAGAGATCCAGAGATGAAGATCTAACCAGAAGAATCATCTCACACATCAAGACGTCCAGGAGCCTCCACATTATGTGTCAAATCCCAGTCTTCTGCTGGATCAGTGCTACAGTTCTGGAGCACATGTTGACCACAGAGCAGAGAGGAGAGCTGCCCAAGACCCTGACAGACCTGTACTCACACTTCCTGCTGGTTCAGACAAAGAGGAAGAAGAACAAGTACAATAAAGAACGTGAGACGAGTCCACAGGAGCTGATGGAGGCTGACAGGGACGTTCTTCTGAAGCTGGGGAGGCTGGCCTTTGAACATCTGCAGAAAGGAGACATCATGTTCTACCAAGAAGACCTGGATCGGTGTGGTCTTGATGTGACAGAGGCCTTGGTGTACTCAGGTGTTTGTACAGAGATCCTCAGAAGAGAGAGTGTGATCTTCCAGAAAACAGTCTACTGCTTTGTTCATCTGAGCGTTCAGGAGTTTCTGGCTGCAGTCTACGTGTTCCACTGTTTCACCAACAGGAAGACAGAGGTACTGCAGGACTTCCTGGGAAAAGAATACTCAGCCCAGATCCAAACACCTCTTTTCAAAAAGTTCTCTTCATTGTTTTGGATCTTTGCTAAGAGTGACTTAACGCTGGATCTGTTCCTGAAAGGAGCCATGGAGAAATCCCTTCAAAGTCAAAATGGTCACCTGGACCTGTTTGTTCGCTTCCTTCATGGACTCTGTCTGGAGTCCAACCAGAGACTCTTAAGAGGTCTGCTGGGTCAGACTCAGAACAGTCCAGAAATCATCCAGACAGTCTCCAAGAACCTGAAGGAGATGAACGCAGACAACATCTCACCTGACAGAAGCATCAACATCTGATGAACGACCAATCAGTGCATCAGGAGATCCAAGACTTCATGAAGTCAAAGGACAGAGAACAGGAACTCTCTGAGATCCACTGCTCAGCTCTGGCCTACATGCTGCAGATGTCTGAGGAGGTTCTGGAAGAGTTGGACCTGAGCAAGTACAAAACATCAGACCAGGGAAAACAGAGACTGATTCCAGCTGTGAGGAACTGCAGGAAGGCTTGGTGAGTTCAGACATGATCAATAACATCATCAGTCAGTGATGATTAATCGTTTGGTTGATCAAATATACACAGAAGTCAGTTCTTCTCATTCTCCTCAGTTTGTGAGTCAGCTGTGTTTTTTTCTGGAGACGTTTTAAATGATCAAAGTTCAAAGTGAAGATTTGTCAGCTGCTTGTGATTCTTGCTTTGAACTGAATGAAAACACTTTATTTTGTAATTTCCTGTTAATGTTTCATTGTTAACCTTCTCTTCATGTCACTTTGATTCTCTTTGGTTTCATCTAAACCTGATTAGACTCCACTGTGGACGTTGACAATAGAGTTTGGCTCGGGCTGCATTTTTCTGTCAGAACCCGACTGAACCCGACATACGTTCTGTATTTTTTGTTGGAGTCAGAAACAGTTAGAGTTTAAACTGAAGCTACTCTGACTGTCACACAGACGGTTGTTAGCTTTTATTTATGGTTTTAGTTTTAGACTCACCATCATCAACCATCAGTTCTTCTTTATTAACTCTTGTTGAACTGTAAACACTGATGGTTGGATTATGTCACTCCACGTAACAGAACCTGAGCCAAGCTCAACAATCATCTCTGGATTTGTGTCTGAACCCAGTCCAACTGGTCAGGACCTGGGTCAGGTGTCCATGTCCTGGTCTACACAGGTCAAACCAAACCCAAAGACCCGGAACCTGTACCTGTTGAGATCCAGAGAAGGCCTCTGACCTTCCATGAAGACACAGAGCTGTAAAGTGACGTTAGCTTGTTAATAACATCAGCTGTGAAGTCAGTGCTGATCGGGTCTGTGTCTCTGGGCCGGGTCAGAACAACATGTCTGAGTTTTACATGAGTCCAGGTCCCAGGTCTGTTCCACACACTCAGACTGTGGACATGATGGAAACCTCACTGTGACTCCAGTTACAACGGAGAAGTGGGTGTGATGCGGAAGACGTTGCTGGTGCTGGAGCCAGGTCAAACCAACCAATAGAAACTCTTCTCTCATCCACCAGCGTAGGCCCCGCCCATCAAGTGCAGTTGAATTTGCAAGCAAAATGGTCGTATGGTTTTACTTACAAACATTAGTTTTGATTGAAGTTGAAGACATATGTTCTCTCATATTTTTTTTCAATTGCAACCTGTTCTGTTTCGATCTCAAAAAAATATTTTTGATTGCCACTTAATCTTTTTTGCTCTCAAAGCATAACAGGAAGTAGTCTGACTTTCACACATGTGCAGTGCAAACTGGGTTTCTGGTACAAATCAGGTAATGACAGTTATGTAACTGTCTCATTTCACACAGAGTTAGACTTCTGTCTCCTCTGAACTTGAAGGATGCAGATTTATGAACTGAGACACAGATACTGTCTGACAGACAGGTCTAAAGTCTCTTCTTCTTCTTCTTCTTCTTCTTCACATATGGTAGTGAAAGGAGAGGAGAGCTAAATTCATATATATATATATATATCCTTTTTCTTTTTGTGTAGTGTATGGTCATTGTTATCATTATTTGATATTTGTTTGTAGTTTAGTGTTGTGTTAGTGTGTGTTTTTTACTTTTGACTTTTCTTCCGTGTCTTCACAGTGGGGATGGCGTCTCAGACGCCGTCCCTGTCTCTGAAGCACGGAGTGCGTATTGTTCCTCCGTCCAGTGCGACGGTGGAACAGGTGCTGTTGTCGGTGGGAGATCAGGTTGGACACGACAACATCAGCTATGCCTCCCACATGAACAAAGCAGTGGTCGTGTTTCTGAAGGATCACAGCTTTGTGTCTCAGCTCGTAGAGAGCGGCCTTGTCCTCGGTGAGGAATATCTACGGTTGTCCCCTCTGGCTGTGCCTTCTACACGGATCACGGTGTCAGGAGTCCCTCCGTTTGTTTCCAACGAGGCGCTAGAGAAAGAACTGAAGCGGTTTGGTAAGTTTGCCAGTGGGTTCCGATCAGTGGGTCTGGGCTGCAAAGACCAGAAACTTAAGCATGTTCAGTCTTTTAGAAGACAAGTTCCTATGTTTCTAGACTCGCCGACTCAATCACTTGATGTTTCTTTCAGAGTTAAACATGAGGACGGACATTATATGGTTTATGCCAGTTCTGGTAGCATGAAGTGCTTCGAATGTGGGGATGTGGGACACAAGCGGATCGGCTGTCCGCACAGGCGGCAGGCAGTGGACACTGATCAGCCTGCTGGCTCTGTGTCAGGAGCCGCTACTAACAATGTTTCTGAGGCTGTGGAGGGGGACTCGGCGGTGGTCGCTGTTTCCGCGGCTGCGGTGCCTGCTGAGCCTGCGGGTCATGTAGTGGCCGCTGTTTCCGCGGCTGTGGTGCCTGCCGCGCCTGCCGTGCCTGCGGTTGTGGTGCCTGCCGCGCCTGCGGTTGCGGGTCATGTAGTGGTCACTGGTGCCGCGCCTGCGGACGCCACTTGTTCCGCGGCTGCGGATCTTGAGTTGGAGAACTCTGTGGTTGGAGTCACGAATGTTGGTGGTCCTTTGACAGACTGCTCAGCGGGAACAGCAGTAGCTGAGGACTGTGTGAGAGCAGGACAGGAGGCGACGTCAGCTGCTGCGAGTCAGAAAGAGGATGAGCTTGTAAAAGATGACCTTGACAATAACAGTGTGTTGGATATGGAGTGTGACTTTGACTCTGATTGTGTCTCTGCAGCTGACAGTGCATCTCAGAGCGCTGTCTTGTACTCCCACGAGGAGATTAACCATTTCTTAGATGATACCTTTGGCAAGTCAGCCAGTGTTTTTGACTATTTTCCGGACGGTAGAAAGTTTATTGAAACAGCAAATACTTTGCAAAGAATTGTTGGTTTTGATGTACTGGATGAAAAGAAATGTTTTCGTTTAAAGAGGTTCATCACATCAGTCAGGAAAAACTTAAAGATAACTGAACGGAAAAGAAATGAAAGTTTAAGTAGAAAGACTAACCATGACCATACATCACTGGGTGTTTCTTCTCTGTCTGGTTTCTTTATGTGTCCTCTCCCTGTCCATGCTCTCACTCTCTTCCATGCGGGTTTTAAAGGTGGCCTCTTTAAATATCAACGGGGGTAGAAACACTCAGAAGAGAGCCTTAATATCTGAGGTAGTAAACCAGAAGAAACTTGATGTAGTTTTCCTTCAAGAAACACACAGTGACAGTGTCAATGAGACAGACTGGAAGTTATGGTGGGGTGGGCTCTAATGTCAGTGCAGGGGTCGCTGTTTTATTCTCTCCCTCTGTAAATGTTAATGTTTTAAATAGCACAGAGGTTGTGAGCGGAAGAATCCTCTCAGTAAAAGCAGAAATACAAGGATTCTGTTTCATTTTTATTAATGTCTATGCACCAAACAGAGGCCCAGAGCGTTCAGCTGTTTTTAACACTTTAAAAGACCACCTAAGACTGTGTGACCAGGGACAGTGTGTTGTCATGGGGGGTGACTGGAACTGCTGCACGGATCCTATAGACAGGACAGGCCAAGAACTCCATCCTCAGTCAGCTGCAGCTTTACACCAGCTACTGGCAGAAGCTGACCTAGTAGATGTGTGGAGGATGAAGCAGCCTTTAGTCAGGCAGTACACCTGGGTAAAAGTAGCAGGGGGGTTAGTCAATGCAGCCAGGTTAGACAGGGTTTACCTGTCAGCTGATTTTACCAATCGAGCTGCCAAGTGTTTTACCCTTCCTGTAGGTTTTACTGATCATCATGCAGTCTGCATGGAGGTTGTTTTATCTGTTAATGACAACACCAAATCCTTCTGGCATTTTAATGTTAAACTTTTACTAGACTGTGTTTTTTGCCAAACTGTTCTGGACGTACTGGAGGTCCAGAAAGGAGTCCTTTTCCTCCCTGCGTCAATGGTGGGAGGTTGGTAAAAGCCACATCAAGGTTTTTTAGTCAGCAGTACACAGCATTCTCTACTGCTAAAACTAAGAGAGCTGGGCAGCAGTTAGAGTCTGACATAACAGACTTGGAGAGAGCCTCTGCTCAGCAGACCAGCCTCCTACAAGCCAAAACGCAGCAGCTAAACACCTTCCTGCAGGAGAGAGCCAAAGGTGCACTGGTCCGCGCTCGTTTTACTCAACTAAACAGCATGGACGCACCATCTAAGTTCTTCTTCGACCTGGAGAGGTCGGTGGCAAAGAGGAAGCAGATGGTGTGTCTCCAGCTGCCTGATGGGACGCTGACTTCAAATCAGGCTGAGATCAGGAGACAAGTGGTGGCTTTTTACACAGACCTGTTTGGGGACGAGACGCTGTTACTGAACTCACTCAAGATCTTCCGCGGCTGAGTCCAGAGGAGTGCTGTACCCTGGGCTCAGAAATCACTCTGGAGGAACTATACACTGCTGTGTCCCAGATGGCTACTGGAAAAGCTCCTGGCATTGATGGAATACCAGTTGACTTTTTTAAACACTTCTGGACAGATCTGGGACCTGACTTGCTAGATGTTTTTAAAGAATCTTTTAATAAAGGTTCTTTGCCAGCTTCCTGTAGGCGTGCAGTGATTTCCCTACTACCGAAGAAAGGTGATCTCACTTCTTTGAAGAACTGGAGACTGGTTGCATTACTCTGTGCTGACTATAAGATCCTGTCTAAGGTTTTCCAAAAGTGTAGTAAAAAAAAAAAGGCAACTGGACTTAGTTGAATTTCTTGAAGACGTTTCGCCTCTCATCCAAGAGGCTTTTTCAGTTCTGTTTGACTGGTGGAGAGTCTGGGACTTATAAACTCACTCAGGTTCTTGGTCCATGGGGTGTGGTTTGGACAGGAAGGGGGTGTGAGTTGTTAACTAAAAGGTTAGATGAGTCGTTAAGTCGTCAAAGGGTCGTTGGATGTTGGCTTTTGTCTGATTTAGTGGACCAACCTTTCTCCGGAACAGTTATGTTCACTGCTGGACCTCTGTCTTAACACCACCTACTTCCAATATAGGGAATGTTACTATAGGCAGAAACATGGTTGTGCCATGGGCTCACCTGTGTCTCCCATAGTGGCCAACTTATACATGGAAGAAGTAGAGAGGAACGCTCTGGACACTTTCCAAGGATCCCCTCCAAGCCATTGGTTCAGGTATGTAGATGACACATGGGTGAAAATCAAGAAGCAGGAGGTTGACCCCTTCACTGAGCATATCAACAACGTGGACCACAACATCAAGTTCACCCGCGAAGATGCTAAGGGGAACCTTCTGGCCTTCCTAGACTGTTCAGTCCACATTGAAACTGACAGAAGCTTAAATGTGGAGGTCTACAGGAAACCCACTCACACTGACCAATACCTCCTTTTTGACTCTCACCATCCACTACAACACAAGCTAGGAGTAATTCGGACCCTTCACCACCGAGCAATGAGGGTTCCCAACAGGACAGAAGGCAGGATGAAGGAACAGGAACACATCCGGGATGCACTCAGGAATTGTGGCTATCCCAACTGGGCCTTCACAAAAACCTCAAAATCAAAAACCAAACTTGATATATGCTGTACAGTGCAGTGAGGACTGCAACGACATGTACATTGGAGAGACAAAACAACCTCTCCACAAACGCATGGCCACACAGAACACAGAAGACAGACCCACTCAGGACAAGACTCAGCAGTCTATCTACACTTACACCAGAAAGGACATTCTTTCCAGGACAGTAATGTTCAGATTTTGGCCAGGGAGGACAGATGGTTTGAAAGAGGAGTAAAAGAAGCCATCTTTGCCAAACTGGAGAAACCAACCCTGAACAGGGGAGGTGGTCTAAGACACCAGCTATCAGCCACCTACAGTGCTGTTCTGGACTCCCTCCCCAGGAGGTTTCACACACATTCACACCTAAAGTCAAGAGAGGCGAAACGTCTTCAAGAAATTCAACTAAGTCCAGTTGCCTTTTTTACTATACTTTTGGATACCATGACCTGGATGACTGAGAATCTTCACAGACATGTCTAAGGTTTTATCCAACAGACTGAAGGGTTTTATTGACTTGATGATTGGAGCGGAACAGTCTATTGCGTCCCTGGAAGATCAATGATGGACACTTTGTTTTTAATGAGAGACAGTATTAATGTTTGCAACATGTATGACCTGAATGTTGGTATTATTTCTATTGACCAGGAGAAGGCCTTTGATCGTGTGGACCACTCTTTTTTGTTTGCTACACTGAGAGCCTTTGGTGTTGGGGAGCACTTTCTGTTGTACAGTAATGCGTGTTGTGTAATAAAGGTGGCGGGAGGTCTTAGCAGTCCAATCCCAGTTAGGAGGGGCATTAGGCAGGGCTGCCCTATCTCAGGCCAGCTCTACAGTGTGGCCATCGAACCACTCCTCCATAGACTGAGGTCCCGGCTGGGGGGGCTCTCTCTCCCCGGGCTGACTGACTGCCCCTCTGTGGTTATATCCGCCTATGCTGACGATTTAAACGTTTTTGTCCAGGGTCAGAGGGATGTCAGAGAGTTGGAGGAAGCTCTGGCTCTGTATGGGAGTGCCTCCTCAGCCAGGGTAAATTGGGGGAAGAGTGGAGCTTGCCTGGTGGAGTTCAGAACTCCCACCGGATCTTCCAGGGAACCTCATCTGGCGAACGGGAGGGTTTAAAACATTAGGATTTATCTAGGCGGCGAGGACATGGAAAAAAAGAACTGGGAGGGAGTGCTGGTAAAAGTTGAAGCTAAGTTGTCTAAGTGGAAATGGCTGCTCCCCCAGCTGTCCTATAGGGGAAGAGTTCTGATCATCAACAACCTGGTTGCCTCTGCATTGTGGCACAGGCTGCAGGTACTAGTCGCACCACTGGGTCTTTTGGAAGCTCTGCAGAGACTGCTGCTGGACTTCTTCTGGTCGGGTCGTCATTGGCTGCGAGCGGCTGCCCTGTACCTCCCTGTGGCAGAGGGAGGGCAGGGCCTTATAGATATCAGGTCCAGAATAGCAGCCTTCAGGCTACAGACTGCTCAGAAGCTGCTGTACGGCTGTTCTCTCCGTTGGACAGCTCCTGGATGCCTGGAAGACGCTTGACATCATCCGGGCTTCTAACCCCAGGCCTGGAATGTGGTTGTTCGAGGAGCCACTTTTTAACAACTGTTTTCTGACCAGTGGAGTACTCTCATCTCCTACAGTGAGGACTCGGTTTATCGAGGCTGGTGTCGTCAAACTGGGACACCTAATGAGGACATCACCCATGGCACTGGCTGAAACACTGAACATCAGGTCCTCCAGACTGTTAGAGAAGGCTGTTGGGGAGGTGTTGCTGTCCCTGACTGCTCCAATGGTAGCCTTTGTCCAGGACCGGGCATTGGTCAACCAGTGGATCACAGGGACTGAGTATGTGTTTCCAGCACTTGCTGTCAGACCTTCTGTGGGAGAGTGGAGAGAGAAGAGTGGCCTCCTTCTCTCCATGAGGACTCCGGTTCTGGGCAGCTTCATCTCCTGTGGAAAGAAACAACTGTACCTCAGCTGTGTGAAGGTGCTTAACTTTGGCTCTCTGTCAGGCTTGAGAGAGTCCAAATGGACTGAGGTTTTTGGTGCAGACTCTTCCCCGAAAGGCTGCTGGCGGCTCCTGTATAAACCTCCTGTTGAAAAGCGGATGGCTGACCTCCAGTGGAGGATCATACATGGAGCTATAGCTACTAACAGATACAGAGCTCACCTGGATCCCAGCACTGGGGAGGGATGTCCATTTTGTGGACAGGTAGAAACTGTGGAACACCTGGTGGTTTCATGTCCTCGTCTGACAGAACTGTTTAAGATGTTGACTGGATGGATAGAGGCACTGGGGGAGGTGTTTTCTCCTTCTCTGTTTGTTTTTGGGCTCAGGTACACTGTCAGGAAAAGACAGATAAATGTCCTCGTAAACTTCCTGTTGGCATCTGCTAAGTTGGCAATTTGGAAGAGCCGTAAGAACCAGGTGGCAGGTGTGGGCTGGACAGAGCCAGTGCTCTGTCTGAAGGCTCTGGTCTCAGCCAGGCTCAGGATAGAGCACAGACTGACCTGTAACCTGGGAGCTTTTAAGGATGTGTGGGGCATCAGGCAGATCCTGTGCTCAGTGGGGGAGGATGGATCACTACAGCCCAGTTTTTAGTTCTGTCTGAGTGTGTGTATGTGTGTGTGATGATATAATTGTGTGTGTGAATTGAGGTGTTCTTTGATTAATAATCTGTAGTTGAAAAACTGTTTCGTAATTAAAGTTTTCTTAGAGTCAAAGTCTTCAGTCAGTAAAAGGACTCAGCAGCAGTTCATAATCACTAAACACTGACTCCACCTGTTTCTGTTTTTTCTGCTTCTTATCATTGATTCATTTCATTGTGTTGAAGTTGATGTGAAAAGTGAAGCTGTGTTGAAATTCACCTGTCACTTATTTGTCATTTTCCTGCTGTTTCTTTGCGTCAGTGTTGATGTGCAAACGTCTTCGTTCTTCACTTTCACTGAGTTTGTCAACATGAATGTGTGTTCACTTGAACTGAACCTTCACACACTCGTGTTTCTCACAGTCACATGACTAATACTTTCTAAATACACTGTAGAAAATGTCCAGTGTTAGATGTTAAAATACATTTTCATCACAACACAAGATCCTCACTGCTGATATTTGACTTATACATTAAAATTCACCTGCTGAAGAAAAAAGACTTTAATCTTTGTGTTTCTTCTTTATTCAGGTTGATGAACTGCAGTTTGTCAAAGATCAGCTGTTCTTCTCTGGCCTCAGTTCTGAAGTCCAACTCCTCCCACCTGAGAAAACTGAACCTGGGGAACCTGAGCTGGAACAAAGATCTGCAGGATTCAGGAGTGAAGCTTCTGTGTTCTGGACTGGAGAGTCCACACTGTAGACTGGAGATTCTGTGGTGAGTTCACTGACTCTCTGTTACTGTTGCAAATCTCAGATGTTTAATCCCCAACTCAACCTCATTTATGTTCACATCTCCATTGAGTCAGTGATTGTGAATGAATGAATTCCATTTGAAACTGTGGTTGTTACATGCTTCCACTTTTTCTTGTCTAAGATGTAGAATTACCATCTTTTCACACCTGACGTGTTTTTTCATGACATTTATTTTCACATTAAACTGGTTTACTATAATTTTGAAGAGTTTGTAACATTTAATATTGACAGAGACTTACTCAGTAATTAAAACTCATTCTTCATATTATTAAAACAGAGAATTTACATCTGTGGATTAAAGAGAAGAGTTAAGACAATTCACCAATATGTCTGTTTTATTATAGTTTTTACAGTTAAATGTGCTCTTTGCACTCGACCACATACTGTCGTATAAATGTATTATTGCATTTTTCAGATACAAGGTCCATAACATTATTTATTTTTGTAACTTGGCCATTGAAGTGTTTTTCTTCATACACAACAGTCACTCTCCTGATCTTACAAAGCACCACTTCCTTTAAACCTGGATTTCAAAATAAGAGCCACTGACATTGTCTTCTTTACTACTTTTGTTTAAACTTTTTGCCATAATGTTTACCAATAAAGAAGTTTTAATTTTGTGTAAGTAGTCACTCCACAACTGTCATTAGCAGGAACAGGAAGTAGTAACAAATTGGGTTTCTGAACAGCTTGGAAATAAAAAAAAGCAAAAAGTCTTTATTTGTATAAATTATAATAGACATTTTTATTGTGTCATTTGTTGTATTAGTTGAATATGTAAAATGAAATACATGTTTTATGCCATTCCACAACTGTCATAATACATTAGCATAACAGGAAGTAGTCTGAATTTCACACATGTGCAGTGCAAACTGGGTTTCTGGTACAAATCAGGTGATGACAGTTATGTAACTGTCTGATTTCACACAGAGTTAGACTTCTGTCTCCTCTGAACTTGAAGGATGCAGATTTATGAACTGAGACACAGATACTGTCTGACAGACAGGTCTAAAGTCTGTGCTGAACTTTACTCTTCTTCTTATTCTTCTTCTTCTTCTTCAGTCAGTAAAAGGACTCAGCAGCAGTTCATCATCACTAAACACTGACTACACCTGTTTCTGTTTTTTCTGCTTCTTATCATTGATTCATTTCATTGTGTTGAAGTTGATGTGAAAAGTGAAGCTGTGTTGAAATTCACCTGTCACTTATTTGTCATTTTCCTGCTGTTTCTTTGCGTCAGTGTTGATGTGCAAACGTCTTCGTTCTTCACTTTCACTGAGTTTGTCAACATGAATGTGTGTTCACTTGAACTGAACCTTCACACACTCGTGTTTCTCACAGTCACATGACTAATACTTTCTAAATACACTGTAGAAAATGTCCAGTGTTAGATGTTAAAATACATTTTCATCACAACACAAGATCCTCACTGCTGATATTTGACTTATACATTAAAATTCACCTGCTGAAGAAAAAAGACTTTAATCTTTGTGTTTTATTCTTTATTCAGGTTGATAAACTGCAGTTTGTCAAAGATCAGCTGTTCTTCTCTGGCCTCAGTTCTGAAGTCCAACTCCTCCCACCTGAGAGAACTGGACCTGAGTGGGAACAACCTGCAGGATTCAGGAGTGAAGCTTCTGTGTTCTGGACTGGAGAGTCCACACTGTAGACTGGAGACTCTGTGGTGAGTTCACTGACTCTCTGTTACTGTTGTAAATCTCAGATGTTTAATCCACAACTCAACCTCATTTATGTTCACACATCAGTTGAGTCAGTGATTGTGAATGAATGAATTCCATTTGAAACTGTGTAGTGGCACTCCGTTTCCTCTGTTGTTGTTTTTTTAACATTATTATCGTTACTAAATTATGTGTTTTAGGAAAATCAAATTACATTCAGCTTATTTTCAGAATCAAAATCTTTTACATTTTACATCTTTTTAACATTTTCAAACAGAATTATTATTACAAATGAATTATCCATTAATTGGCTCTTACACTGTGGTTGTTACGTTTCCACTTTTTCTTCCCTAAGATGTAGAATTGCCATCTTTTCACACCTGACGTGTTTTTTCGTGACATCTTTTTCATGCTAAACTGGTTTACTATAATTTTGAAGAGTTTTTATCATTTAATATTGACAGGGTAACAGTAATTATTTCCTGTGAGGAAATAAGTTATATTTGTAAATTACATTCCAGGTTTGTAACATTTAAGGGAAATTATCCATGTTTGTCTCTCAGGCTGAGACACATCACACACCAGCATCATCTCCATTTACTCCAGTATTACATGAAATATTTAAATAACAATAACTGGAGGGTCCATGAAAACTAATAAATAATCACAGAACTAGAACTGACTGAGTAAAAAAATATTTCTGTTAGTTCTACAACCATGTTGAAAAATGATGTTGATTTTACATATAGTTATTTTATATCAGATATGTTTAAATATTTGTGATTTTTAAGACGTTTTGTTTGATTAGGGCTTAAATCAGAGGGGCAGAAGAACTGTGATTCAAGACTTTGAACTGTAGAGGGCAGTGTTTAACCTGTCGGTGTACAGCCTGCCAGATTCTGTTAAGAAAGGCCGAAGGAGAATTGGTGACTGCGGCTACCCGATTTGTGAAGGAAAGCAGATTTGTACTGCGCATGCGAGAAGTATGACAACTTCCTGTTACTGCGTTTGTGTTACGACAGTTGTGGTTTTCCAGAGAGACGAGGTTAGGGTATGTGTAAACTGTTGTAAATTGTTTTGAAAGGAAGTTGTCATACTTTGCACATGCACAGTGCAAATTGGGTTCCTGGTACAAATCAGGTAGTGACAGACTGTTGTTACCTGATTTGTTGTGCACATGTGTGAAGTATGAGAACTTCCTGTTGAAATAACTTATGGCAGACTCAGGGATTTTAAATAAAATGTTGTATTACGTTTTTAAGTGTTGTTTTGATTAAATAAATATGCATTTTGTTTTATATGGTAGTTTTTGAATCTTGAAGCTGCTCCTCTAAGCTAAATACGCTAAAAAAGCGGATGAAATTTACCAGGGTCTTTGAATGCATCTCGTCAGCTGCTCCAGCTAGCCGTGAACCCTACAGTGGCTCTCATGTGACTGACTTTAAAATATTCTAATATTTGACCAATAATAGCTTCTACTAATAACAGTATCAGTGCTCTACAGTCATTTTACACTTTTTAAACTATGAAACACATTTGTGTGACATTTACCACCTACAGACACTTCAAGCAGTTCCAGAGATACAATTCTTTATGATATCTTTAATTTTAGTACTTGTTCTCAGAATCATTCAGCTGAAGAAGAAAAAAAAGCTCTGTTATTTGTTACACATTTAACAGTTTTTATTAATTTGAAGGATAAATGTCATTTATTGTTTTAAAGTATATTTTTTTATATTTAGGAAGAATTGGGAATTTTAAGAATTTGGTCCCAAAAGTCAATATTTTTATTTTATTATAGTTTTTACAGTTAAATGTGCTCTTTGCACTCGACCACATACTGTCATATAAATGTATTATTGCATTTTTCAGATACAAGGTCCATAAGATTATTTATTTTTTGTAACTTGGCCATTGAAGTGTGTTATTTTTATACACAAATTGTATTTGCTAAATATGTATTTTAAAAAAAAACTTTTTATGCCATTCCACAACTGTTGCAATACATTAGCACAACAGGAAGTAGTCTCATTTTCACACATGTGCAGTGCAAACTGCGTTTCTGCTACAGCACAAAGCCACTGCTAATGATGTTTCTGAGGCTGTGGAGGCGGACTCAGCGGTGGCCACTGGTTCCCCGGTTGAGGCTGCAGATCTTGAACAGTCTGATGTGAAAAGTGAAGCTGTGTTGAAATTCACCTGTCACTTATTTGTCATTTTCCTGCTGTTTCTTTGCGTCAGTGTTGATGTGCAAACGTCTTCGTTCTTCACTTTCACTGAGTTTGTCAACATGAATGTGTGTTCACTTGAACTGAACCTTCACACACTCTGTGTGTTTCTCACAGTCACATGACTAATATTTTCTAAATACACTGTAGAAAATGTCCAGTGTTAGATGTTAAAATACATTTTCATCACAACACAAGATCCTCACTGCTGATATTTGACTCATACATTAAAATTCACCTGCTGAAGAAAAAAAACTTTAATCTTTGTGTTTTATTCTTTATTCAGGTTGATAAACTGCAGTTTGTCAGAGATCAGCTGTTCTTCTCTGGCCTCAGTTCTGAAGTCCAACTCCTCCCACCTGAGAAAACTGAACCTGGGCTGGAACAAAGATCTGCAGGATTCAGGAGTGAAGCTTCTGTGTTCTGGACTGGAGAGTCCACACTGTAGACTGGAGACTCTGTGGTGAGTTCACTGACTGAAGCTGCTGTTGTTTTTTTACTGTAACTTTTATTTCATTAACATTAAACATTTTATTCACTGATTAATAAAATCAGCTCCTTAAACACACACACATATACATACATGTAACAGTGATTCAGGCTGAGTGTGTTGAAGCTAAACTGTGTTTTCTTCTTCTGTGGTTTAGTCCAGAAACAGTTTTCTCTGTCAGTTTCTGGTGATTTTTGAATCCTAATCAAAGCAGTGAATCAGCAGCTGCTTCCGTCACTGCTCTAAAGCTCTGTCATGTTTCTACTGACTGAAATCTTCAAACACAACACGTCACAACAACTTGTTGTTGACTGTGTGTGTTGGTTTCAGTGTCACCACCTTCAAGTCACTTCACCATGTTTCTGTGGCTCCACACATCAGCTCATCTTCTACATCTTTCCACATGTTTGTCTTTTCCCTCAAAGTTCACTTCTTCTTTGAGAACTGGACCATCTTTAGAAGAATCTCAAAACATGAGCTGGTGAAGGAGCCAGAGGTGGCGCTGTAGTGTCACGACTCCAGGATTTATCCAGACGCTCTTTGTTTGAACAGTTGTCTTTGGACTTTTTTGATTTCTTCACCTTGGGTTTTTAGTCTGGTTTTCTGTATCTTCTTTCCTGTTTTTTTTTGAAGTTTTTCCTTGTTGTCCTCTTTGGTGAGGTTTGCTTCCTGTTCCGTCTTCCCAGTGTCTTTGTTGGGTCATTTGTTGGTTTCATGTCATGTGGTCCTCCTCTTGTTAGGCTGCCACCAGGCGAGAACAGAACCTCAAAATGCAGACACACAGACGCAGTCAAAAGGTCTTTTATAACAAAAATACAAACAGAAAGAGTTAAAAATACTAGGTCTAAGGATGAAGGAAAAAACAAAAGATGCAGCATCTAAAAACTAAAGGAGTGAGACAGGCTGGTGACCCTGAGCAAAAAGAACATTAAGGATGAGCATGAAGGCCGAGTGTTACTAACCCTAAAACCAGGTCTAAACCCTGAAAAAGCCCTTTAGTCTCATAGAGACCAGACAAAATGTCCTCACAAAGATAATTTGGTCCCCACAAGGATAGAAAGACATGTACACACTCTCTCGCTGTCACACACACAACCACATCGTCTCTGAATCCTGCAAGTCTCATGTTTTCTTCTTTATTCAGGTTGGTGAACTGCAGATTGTCAAAGATCAGCTGTTCTTCTCTGGCCTCAGCTCTGAAGTCCAACCCCTCCCACCTGAGAAAACTGGACCTGAGTCAGAACGACCTGCAGGATTCAGGACTAAAGCTTCTGTCTGATCTTGTGAAGAGTCCAGACTACAGACTGGACACTCTGAGGTCAGTAGAGTGTTAGAGTCAGTGTCTACTTTGATCAGTGTTGTACTAATCACAGTGTCAGAGCAAAGATCCAGTGTTTCCTCAGTGAAGCTGTGAGAGCAGAACAGTGACAGGCTTCATGATTGGACACAAAGACACAGAGAGACAACAGTCGGCCAATCAGACGAGCTGGTGGTGATCATGTGATCCAGATATAGTAGTTTATTAATTTTACTTATTTCTAGTGTACAACACTTTGTTTCAGCGGTTGCTGTTTTAAAGTGCTTTATAAATAAAGTTGGATTGGATTGGAAAGTTTTTGGATTGACATGTTTACATGACATATTTTATGTAAACATAGATGTTGACTCACTGCTGTGACTTTGACTCTTCTCTGTCATCTGTTGTCTTTTCTCTACAGTTGAAGGAGGTGATGATCTTGATGAAGCTGAGAGTGAAGAGGACAGTGTGTGTGTGCGTGTTGACAGAAGATGAGCTTCATCCTGAGGTCTGCACTGTGATGCAGCTTCAACAGATTGGTAACAAATATCATCTGAAGACATCTGATGGACACACTTTCAACATTTAGCATCCAGTCTGGATATGTTTGATAGATATCCATATTTCACATGTTCAGTCAGAATTAACATGTATGAGAGTTAAAATATTGTATGGTTCACAATACATTCATGTAAATCCCTAATGTTGTCCTTTTTTAAAAAGATTTTAAAAGTTTTAATTGGTCAAAACTGTGTTACACACTTCTTAAACTTAACTTGTCTGCAACTGAGGTTTTCCTCATACATTTCAGAAGATAGAAACTTTATTGTCTGTGTAGGGAAATCAGTCAATTTTTCAGGACAGGCTTTTAAATATATTAAACAATAGTTAACAGAGATTGCTTTTTATTTGATTAATAAATCTGCTCCAACTGTTGGAGATTCAGAACAAAATGACATTATTTGTGAAAACTGTTAAGTTCCAAGACTGGCCACTAGTTGGCACAATCAAAAGTGAGCAAAATCCGTAAACACATTTGCATTCTGAATTGTTGAAAATTGTTATATTTCAGGACTTGGTGGATTTTTGGTCTTGGAGCATGTGGGGGGGGGTCTAAAAAACAATAGAATGCTCAGTCCACAAATATGTCCTCACTTATACAAAGGTCCTGATATTGTAGGTGTGTTATAATAAAATAATGTCTGATTTTAACAAACAAGCATCCACACACCAGGTGCTAAACATCCACAGGGGTTTCTCAAGGAGGTTTTTTAAGGATTTCATAATTTTTTATACTTATATTTGGAAAGAAAAGTAACTGACATAACTTGAATAATAATTTGGTTTGTTTTGTTTCTCTCACAAAATGGCAGATGCATTGAATCTAAACACCAGCAGTATTCATGCAGTTAACAAATAAATAAACACTGCTATGTGTATAGAGTAGAGGAGGTACTGAGTCCATTGACTGTGAAATCATGAACTATTCCTTTGTTGTGAAACATGAACTTTGACCGTGAATTATTCCAAAAGTACGCAGGTAAAGTACTTGATATTACTTGTGTATAGAGTA
>JAFBJR010001902.1:3095-17523 GCA_016785285.1 Brachirus orientalis
TGTCAGATATTCAACACTTAAAGACAGTGATTAAACATGAGTCTTTGATGAAGCAGTTTATCAGGATTTCTAGTGAAAGATGATTCCAGCCTGTGCACTAATCCCTCTGCTCTGTGTCCACATAGGTGAATGCTATGATTCAGATTCTAAAACACTTTGGTTGGACTTGGGCAGGTCTGCTCATCAGTGATGATGATTATGGAGTCCACGCTGCCCGATCCTTTCACTCTGATCTGGGTCCAGCTGGTGGAGGTTGTCTGGCTTACACAGAGATTTTGCCCCGTGTTTATGACCCTGATGAACTAAGGAGAATAGTGGATGTGATGAGGAAATCTACAGCTCGAGTGGTGATTGTGTTTGCAAGTCAGAGTCAAATGCTCAACCTAATGAAAGAGGTAGGTGTTGATGGATATTCTACATACCTTGGCATACATCTATTTTCTCTGTAAAACAGACTGCTAATTTTACAATTATTTTGTGTCAACTAGATTTAAGTGATAATGTAACCTCTGACTTGTTAAAGGTTTTATTAGGAATGTTTTAAACTTAGAATGTTTCTGCATCACTCTGCTCATGTTACTGTGTAGCACACATGCTGAAAATGCTGAGCTTTCTTTGTCCAACTAAATGCAGAGTTGCAGCTTTTGTTACATTTTTGTGGATGTTTCATGTGATTGTAGTTCATTTCAGTGAATTTGTCCTGGTGCAGGGGTTGAGAACACTCAGTCCTAAGTCAGTCCTCATGACTCAAACTGGAATAAACAATAGTCATTCACCACTTTGATGTCTTTTCACACAGACCAACTTCTTCTGCAGAGATCAGCCATTTTGTTTGCAGTCAGGTCCTTCTCCTTTATTATGGTGCATGCTGGTGTATGACAACTGTGGAAACTAGATAATATTTTATTGGCAAAAAAAAAACAGTATAGATATACTTGTTATTACGTAATGTACAGGTAGTGAGACAGAATGTGACAGGTCTGCAGTGGATCGCCAGTGAAGCCTGGACATCAGTGATTTCACTCCGGACTCCTGACCTCATGCCGTACCTGGGTGGAACACTGGGCATCGCCATTCGTCGAGGAGAAATACCAGGGCTCAGGGACTTCCTGTTACAAATACGTCCTGACCTACATCACAACAACACAGATGGAAACAGCATGGTGAGAATTAAATGTTTCAATCTGATGGGACTAGCAGATATGAAATAGTGTCATTATTAAAAAAAATAAATTAAATTAAATTAAATTTTCCAGGTGAATCAGTTTTGGGAACACACATTTCAGTGTAGATTTGCACCACCTCCAGCAGGTTGGGTGGAAGCTGGAGGAGAATTATGCACTGGACAGGAAGTTCTAGAGAATGTGGAGGCTGACTTCCTGGATGTTTCAAACCTCAGGCCAGAGTATAATGTGTATAAGGCTGTGTACGCTCTGGCATATGCTCTTGATGACATGCTGCAGTGTGAGCCAGGGAGAGGACCTTTCAGCAACAACACCTGTGCTCATTTACAAAGACTGGAGCCATGGCAGGTGAGATATCAGTTTACACTCAACTCTTCATTTCACTTAATCCTGTGCATACTTTTAGAGATCTGTGAATGGTAAATGGTATGTAATTATATTGCACTTTTCTAATGTTGATGAACACTCAAAGCTCATTCACTCACACATTCATTCAGCACTGTTTCTATCACAGGTCTTATGTACATATTCACACTAGCTGTCAGGAGCAACAGGGTGACTTGGCATGTAGACTAGTGAAGCCAGGAATTGAACCACCGACCCTTTAGCTGAGAGACTCACCTATCAATAAGCCACTATTGCCAACCTATGTTTATTCAGTGAAATGATTTAGAGATAATTTGCTAATCAAATAAGAAAAATTAGACAAAAATGCTTCAGTAGGCTTGTATAGAATAGATAATGTAGTGTATTAAATTACTACTTAGTAAGTATTTGTAATATAGATTCATGGATATTTAACATACAAGTGGATGATAGTGAATTGTTAGATCAATGATGGTTAATATGTAAAAATTTCACCTGAGTGACCAACTTCCAAATATTTATTCTTAAAAGCCTAAATGGGAAGTCTACATATACAGTAGTTCCAGTTATTTCCATCATTCCTGTCATCTGTCTGATAAAACAGAAACTTAGGTTAATGTAATGTAAACATTATATTGTTGGAACATTACAACTTTTTTTTTTTTAAAAATTGATAATTTTTTCATAAGATTAATAAGATTAGTTCAGCTTTTTCCTCTGTATAAATGTCCATATTTGAACATATTTTGAAAGATACTTGATACAAAAATTTGAAATAATTTAGCTAATAATTATGCTTAAACAAGAGTCGGTTTGCTTAAACAATTGTTAGGTGGTTTTTCCATGCATGCATACTCAAATTCAATTCCAGTCATGGCAATTTCTCACCGGGATATGTGTTCATCTTAGTGTTCTTTGACAGCTGACTTGTGTGTACTGGCAGATTTTTTCACATTACCTGAGGTTTCCATGGTTACCATTTTCAGCATTGTCTCTTTCGACTCAAAACTGAACCAACTGGACTGAAAATTGTTTCATAGTCCATTTATAGCCCAGTGGAATTAAATTGGATGTATTTGCTAAATTGTGTGCATAGGGTACATTCAGACCAATGTGATGATCAAATTTACTGTGGGTCTGGGCATTATCTCTGCTGCTGTTGGGGTTGTCAGTTGTCCCCTGTGGAGCAACACGGAGCTTGCTACGGTGCCCTGGGGTCCACTGATGCTCCTCCTATCCCTGAGATATGTTTGTGGTTACAGGGGAACTGCCTTGTCCTGGGGGTGGGGGATTTGTTGGTTGGGGGTGTGGACCGTGGGCCTAGTGTATGGGTGGGATTAGGGTTTGCAGTCCAGGTATTCTAATGCTGTGCTGGCCTGGGCATGGTTTCTACTAGCATCTGGGAGCACTTGCTCCCCAGGGGCCTGCTCCTCCATTGAGGGGGATGGGACCAATCCTGTCACTCTGGTGGTCACTCCTGCTTCCCCTTTACAGTTTCCCTTCTTTGCCTTATACATTACATATAGACTTAGGCCTTTAGAGGTGTGGTTGGAACGATGAGGGGATAGATGCTGGGGCTGCTGCCTGCTCATGGGCTTACCTATCTCTTGTCCTGCTGGGGCTCCCTGGGCTGGATTCTTCAGACATTTATGATGTTTCAATCTGTCACAAAAGGAGCTACCTAGTGCTGAGATGGTGTCCTGTGGGGTATGGAATAGATTATCCATCATAAAGGATTCCCACACAGCTTGGCTGGCTTGTGGAGCTTCACAAGCTGACAACGACTTGCAGCTTTAGCAATTGCTGAGGTGGAACGAGTTTAGTGAAGCCATGGAGCAAGATTTTAGTTCATCTGAAGTAAAACCAATGACTTAGATGGAGAAGGTGTGTTGGAGCCATATTGAAACTTATTTGAATTTGCATAGGCCCATTGAAATTTGAGTTGAGTTTTGTCGGTAACCTGCAAAAGAAATAAGATATGGTTATTGTAAACATTGTTTTATGTTTAGATACTTACCTTATTTGATCCCTGCACGCTCATATTTACCTGAAGACGTCCCGTGACGTGGGGCGTAACCCCTCCCTTTGACATGCCATAGTGGTGCGTATGTAGTCTTGATTAATCAATGGGGAAGGTGCTCGGTCAGGTAGAGCGTGGTATGGAACAGTTTTCAACCGCATATTGTATTCGCGTCATATTCATATTTACTTTGTTTGTTTGAATTGTTCTGTGAAAAAGTCAATCGGATTGTGAAAATAAACCATCTACTCTCCGTGCGTGCTTATCCGGAATGTGAGTCGGAATGCCACTCTCTCACCTCGTGTGGCTTTAAAACTTGTTAGATGGCCACTACAACTGTCGAAAACTCCAAAGATCGACGCAACTAAGAAAGGACTACAGAGTGGATCATATACTTCTTTCTTGTGGATTATACTCTCTCTTAAGTGGATTATACGGATGCATGGACTGAAAGTTTGCCGTTTGCACCAACGTTTATGAACACGGCTGGCGCGAAGGAAACATCGAATTGGGTCGTGAGTAATTGATGAATGGACATTTGCAAACAACATTCATGGACGCATGTTAACGTTGAGATTGATGAACACACGTAGAACATTGATGGACATATAAACAGCAAGCTTTTTGATCTTTGTTTGATTCATTGACTGCAGTTAAGTAGCGTAACGTTACGATGACCCAGGCCCAGAGCTCTGAGGAAGCAGAGAAACTTTTTAAATCACTCTCGGCAACGTGAACAGGTAGATTGGGAGTGTGCACTCGAAAAGTGAACGAGATTAAAGCCCTGCTTGTTGAAAATGGAGATGTTGACAAGGTGGAGCGGCTAATGAAAGACTTGCTAGCATGTATCAAGGACTTTAAAGGGGTACATACTAAAGTGCAAGATCTTCTTGAGGGTGAAGAAAAGGAGAATGATAACGTGGATTGGTTTTAGCCACGAATTAAGTATATTTACTTACTTTATGAGGGATGTTGAAAGCTGGAAAACGAAGCAGCACAATTTGCAAGCTATTGTTGAACCAAAGGATAGCATATCCATTGTTGGCTCAGCCACATCCTCTGTTAAACTAGCCGCAGCTGAAAAGGCCGCATTGGAGGTGCGCTCCAAAGCTTTACCAACTCTGCATGCATTAAAGATGGAAGAGGCAGTATTAAAATCCAAAATGGAGCAGTTAGAGCTAAAGGCACAGCTAGATGCTGCTGATGCTAAATTAAAAATGCTGAGTGAAGACTCCGAACAGCCTGTCGATGCAATGAACGAATATTATGATAAGAATCAGCTGCCCCTTACTGTTGAACACTCTCGCTGAGGAGCCTCTCACTGTTGAACACACTCTTGCTGAAGCGTCACACTCTTGCCGCAGTGCTGAAAACACCATTGCAGAAAGCTGTTGAGCATATAAGAACAGGTGAACAGGCTGGAGCTACTACATCTAGCCCTCACATTGTCTCCAGTGGTGAAAATGCTACAGATTTGAGTGTTTCTGTGCTGCAAACTAAAAAGGAGATCACTGATCTTATGCTAAGACAGCAAAATCTTTCCTTATTGCCACAGAGGGAAGTACCAGTATTTAATGGAGATCCATTGTCTTACCAGTCTTTTGTACATGCATTTAAGTACTTAATAGAAGACAAGACAAACAGTTTCCAGGATAGGCTTTATTTCTTGGATCAGTTTACATCTGGAAAGCCTAAAGATCTGGTGCATAGCTGCATACATGTGGATCCTCGTAGAGGCTACACTGAAGCTAGGAAGCAACTTGAAAGACATTTCGGTGATGAAATGAAAATTGCCAATGCTTATCTTGAAAAGGCTCTGAACTGGTCAGCTATAAAACCTGATGATGGAACAGCATTACATGCATATGCCTTGTATCTGAGGGAATGTTATAATGCTATGCAGGACTTGGAGTACCTTGATGAATTGAATGTTGCTTCCAACTTGAAACTGCTGGTGTCCAAAGTTCCATACAAACTTTGCGAAAGATGGCAAACTCTTGTGTATGATTGTGCCCAGAAGAGCACGCGCATTAAATTCAGACACCTAGTAGAATTCATAGAAACCCAGTCTTACATACTGTTACATCCTGTATTCGGAGATATTAAGGATCCCTCTCCAGCTAAAGGCATTGCAGTGAAACCTAGAGTGTCCAGCTCAAAGACTCTCAAAAAGAGTTTTGCAACCACTGTGACATCACCTGAGGAACAAAAATGTAGCCATCTACATCACTCCAGCAGAGTACCACACAAGCTAGCATCTTGCCTGTATGCAGTTTTTGTGATAATGCACATTCTGTCACAGACTGTAAAAGGTTTGCATTCGAGACACATGACAAGAAAGTTGAACATCTGAAGAAGAACAGTCACTGCTTTGGCTGTCTCAAATGTGGTCACATGAGCAAAGACTGTACTAAAAGAATGGACTGTCAAATATGCAGAAGGAAACATCCCACACTGCTGCACATTAGCAGTAGTAATGACTCTAAGCAGCAGACCACCGAAACCCACCAACTCCAGAGAAACCTCTGTGGAGAGCGCTCTGATCTTAGCTAATCGTGCAACAGGGGCCAGTAATGATTGTGCTATGGCTGTTGTGCCGGTTCAAGTTAAAGCTGCAAAAGTAAGTAAGATCATCCAAACCTACGCCTTTCTCGATCCAGGCAGCTCAGCAACATTCTGCACTGAAAACCTGATGCATCAGCTGAACTCCAGAGGGTGCCCTACTGAGATCACCTTAAAGACTATGGGGCAAGAAAGACCTGTGAAATGCTACGAGCTCACAGGATTGGAGGTCGGTAGCATAGATGGTAATGCATATATCGATTTACCTGAAGTTTACACAGAGACAACCATTCCAGTCTCAAAAGGCAATCTGTTGACTCAGCAAGACCTGAGAAAATTGCCATATTTGAATGCAATCAAACTGCAAGAAATTGATGCCGAAATTGAGTTGTTGATTGGAATCAATGTTCCGAAGGCAATGAAACCTTGGAAGATAGTCCAAAGCCAAGGAAATGGACCACACGCAGTTAAAACTCTCTTTGGATGGGTGGTCAATGGCCCACTCAATAGTGCTGCTATGGAAGAGACCGGAACAAAGATTGTGACAACAATCGCATCTCACTGGAGAACCTCAAAGAACTGCTAGTCAAACAGTACAATCACGACTTCCCTGAAAAGGAATATGAAGAGAAACAAGAGACATCTGTTGAGGACAGAACGTTCATGGACATGGCAACAAATTCACTCATTCTGAAAGATGGGCACTACTCCCTTTCGTGACAAGGACTTGACCTTGCCTGACAACTACGACCTGGCAGCACAGCGTGCCCTAGGCTTGTCAAGAAGGTTGAAGAAGGATTCTGCTTATGCCACTGAATACAATGCTTTCATGAAAGGCGTCCTGGAACAGGGCTGTGCAGAAGAGGTGCTGCAAAACCAGTTGCAGAGAAGTGATGGTATGGTATATACCACACCATGGCGTGTACCATAAACAGAAGGGAAAGCTTCGTGTAGTTTTTGATTGTTCCTCCTCATACAAAGTCAAGTCTCTCATTTCAGTGCTTCTTCAAGGTCCTGATCTTTCTAATCCACTCCTAGGCGTCCTGCTAAGATTCAGACATAAAAGAATCACAATAATGGCTGACATTGAAGCAATGTATTACCAGGTGCGAGTCCATGAACATCAGCGTGACTTCCTGAGATTCCTGTGGTGGCCACAAGGGGATACCAGCCAGCCAATAGAGGTCTATCGGATGACCGTCCAACTTTTGGCACAGTGTCATCACCAAACATTGTGAACTTTGCATTGAAACAAACAGCAGTGGACAATTCACATCTGCTCAGCAGCGAAGTGGGGGACACAATCAAATACAGTTTTTATGTGGACGATTGCTTGAAGTCCGTGGCCACTGTACAAGAAGCAATCCAGCTCACCAAAGATCTAAGAAAAGTATGTGCCCAAGGCGGCTTCACTTTAAACAAATGGGTGAGCAACAGCTACAAACTTCTTGAGACCATTCCAGAAAGCCACAGAGCTGCACTCGTGAAACAACTGGACCTGGATCTGGAAGAACCACCGCTTGAGAGGGCAATTGGGAATCCAATGGAACATCCAGAAGGATACATTCACCTTCCGGGTAGCTGTCAAAAGCAAAACCCCTACCAGACGTAACATCTTGTCTGTTGTGAGTTCCATTTGTGATCCATTTGGTGTTCTTTCACCCTTTACCCTCGAAGCCAAACAGATCCTGCAGAAACTCTGCCGGGACAAGTATGGATGGGACATCATTCCTGATGAAATGACCGGACCCTGGGAAAGATGGCTCACAGAATTGGACCAGCTATGCAGATTTGAGATGGACAGGTGCATGAAGCCTGAGAACTTTATTGTGAAGACTGCAGAGCTACACCACTTCTGTGAGGCGTCTGGGTCCAGATATGGAACTGTGAGTTACATCAGACTTACAGATAACAAAAGTAATGTTCATGTCACTTTAATTCCTGGAAAATCCAGAGTAACTCCACTCAAACAGATGACGATTCCAAGACTGGAGCTTACAGCTGCAACACTGGCTGTGAAGGTTGACAGAATGTTACAGAAAGAACTTCCCATGGAACTGAACACTTCCACCTTTTGGACAGACAGTACAGCAGTACTTAAGTACATCAACAATCGAACAAAAAGATTCCATACTTACGTGGCAAACAGAGTTGCAGTGATCCATAACCTCTCCAAAGAACATCAGTGGAGGTACATGCGCTCTGAGGATAACCCAGCTGATGATTCATCACGTGGCTTGCATATCAAATCACTCCTGAATTCCACCAGGTGGCTCAATGGCCCCCTCTTCCTGTCAAGGGATGAAAGTGAATGGCCTGGCATGCCACAAGACCTCAGCCATATCTCTCCAGGTGATCCAGAGGTAAAGCATGTGCACTGTGAACACTGTCAGTCTCATTGAGCGTTTCTCTTCTTGGAAGAAATTAGTGAAAGCATGGCTGCTCAAACTCAAAAGACTCCTGCTTCAAAACTGCAAAAAGAATGTCCTTAGAAGCAAACAGGAAGAGCCACATGGCTTAACCGTTGAAAATCTGGATGAAGCAGAAGAATCCATCATTCGCTATGAACAGCAGCGTAACTTTGACATAGAACTGGCACTCTTAAAAATGGGCAAACCAGTGAAACCTGATAGCTCCATATTCAGACTGGATCCACTCATTGAAGATGGCATCCTGAAGGTTGGAGGAAGGATAGGTAATGCACCAGTATCAGTGAGTTCAAAGAACCCAATCGTCCTTCCAAAGCCTCTTGTATTTCCAAATTGATCCTGAGAGACATCCACCAGCAGGTTGGACACTTAGAAAGGAATCACATGTTGTCAAGACTTAGACAGAAATTCTGGCTCCCTTCTGCTAACTCTTGTGCCAGACAATTTGTCAAATCTTGTGTCTTTTGCAGACGTATGCAGGCCCGAGTCGGAGAACAGAAAATGGCGGACCTGCCAGGAGATCGCGTCACTCCAGACTTACCACCATTCTCGCATTGACTACTTTGGACCTCTGGAGCTCAAGACAGCCCGCTCACGTGAGAAGCGCTGGGAAGTGATATTTACCTGTCTGGTAAGCCGAGCAATCCATCTCGAAGTAGCCTGGAGATTAGACACAGACTCTTGCATCAATGCCATCAGGCGGTTTCTATGTAGGGGAGGTCAAGTACTCACCATCAGAACAGACTGTGGCACTAATTTCACATGTGCACAGAAAGAACTGGAAGTTGCATTGACTCAAATAGATCATGAAAAGATCCAAAATGCTCTGCTAACCAACCATGTCGAATGGCTGTTTAGTCCACCATTTGCAGCTCACTTTGGCTTCTTAACCAGACTTGTCCATCTGGTTAAGAAGGTACTCCTGGCAGTCCTACAGCAGCAAACCCTGGATGACGAAATGCTACAGACAGCACTGTGAGGTTGAAAGCATCCTCAATGATTGACCCATCACCACCACATCCAGTTACCCAAACGATCTGGAACCTTTGACGCCAAATCACCTCCTTCAGTTGAAGACTGAACCCCTGACACCCCCTGGTCTCTTCAACAAAGATGACTTGTACAGCAGGAAACGATGGAAACAGGTTCAATACCTGGCAGATTTGTTCTAGCGAAGGTGGACCGCTGAGTATCTACCGCTAATGCAGCAACGGAAGAAATGGGCTCAGCCCAAGAGAAACCTTGGAGTAGATGACATAGTCCTCATAGTGGACCCAACAGCACCGAGGAACTCCTGCCCTCTGGGCCGGGTAGTGAAGACCCTGCCGGGGCCTAAGGATCTGGTCCGCAGTGTGTTGGTGAAGACTAAAACCAACGTGCTGCAAAGACCCATCGATAAACTTTGCTTACTGCTGGAAGCTGAGCAATCAGCTTAAGAGTTTGACCCAGTCAGACTCAAAACGGCCTATTGAGATGCACGCTTCTACATAAACTGGCCAACCTGAACATACCATTGCGTGCCCACACATCACTACATACATGTACACTCATGGACCTTTTCACCTCTGCACCACACCTACATTTATTGTCTGCACATACGTGGACTTTGCCACTTTTGCACTACACTTACACTGGACTTTAACTCTTTTGACCTTTTGATGGACTGTGCGAATACACAAATTGCAAAAAGGGGAAAATAAAACAAATGTGAACTTGTTATGATTTGATTATTGACACTGACTAATGTATATTGTTCAAGGAACATTAGAAAGTTTATCGCACTTTTTAGTTATGGCTTCCTTTGAGTTTTGTTGTTGGTAATTGTCTTGCGGTAGCCTAGACAATTAGGGGCCAGTATGTTGGAGCCATATTGAAACTTATTTGAATTTGCATAGGCCCATTGAAATTTGAGTTGAGTTTTGTTGGTAACCTGCAAAGGAAATAAGATATGGTTATTGTAAACATTGTTTTATGTTTAGATACTTACCTTATTTGATCCCTGCACGCTCATATTTACCTGAAGACGTCCCGTGACGTGGGGCGTAACCCCTCCCTTTGACATGCCATAGTGGTGCGTATGTAGTCTTGATTAATCAATGGGGAAGGTGCTCAGTCAGGTAGAGCGTGGTATGGAACAGTTTTCAACCGCATATTGTATTCGCGTCATATTCATATTTACTTTGTTTGTTTGAATTGTTCTGTGAAAAAGTCAATCGGATTGTGAAAATAAACCATCTACTCTCCGTGCGTGCTTATCCGGAATGTGAGTCGGAAAGCCACTCTCTCACCTCGTGTGGCTTTAAAACTTGTTAGATGGCCACTACAAGGTGTCTTCTCTCTATATTGTATACAGTGGTGGTTAAATGCTGTTGACTTTGACTGGGAAAATAGCTGGGCAGTAAAAGGAATGGAGAGTATCACCTCAAACCAACATACATATGTTCTTTAGAGGAAGCAGAGTCTACTTGCTACAACAATTAATAACAATTAATTACAACAATTAATAATGCTGTGATATTTTTGTACATTGTCAGTTGACATGGTTCTTTGTTCAGATGTTACTTCTCAACAGATGCATGTTTACTGTTGTTAATGGGGAGACTCATAAAACTAATTTTCTTATGCACACTAATAAAATTAACTGAAACCTCCAACCCATAGGGGAAGGGCATCTGAGAACAAATCTTACATTACACTAAATAGACTTTCTTGTATATTTTAATTACATTTTAATGGTTTATCTTCTATTTCTGATAATCCTAATTTCCAAAGCTTATGCATTACTTGGAAAAAGTCAACTTCACCACAACATTTGGTGATCAAGTGTCATTTGATGAAAATGGTGATGCCTTACCAATATATGACATCATGAACTGGGTGTGGCTCCCTGATGGAAGAACTAAAGTTCAGAGAGTGGGTGAGGTTAAGAGGTCAGCCTTCAAAGGTGAAGAACTCACACTGGATGAAGACAAAATCTTCTGGAACTTTCAATCCAAACAGGTGACTTTGTACTTTTTAAGAGTACCACCAGTTATCATTATAGATTAGTCTAACAGATATTGATTTTCCTCCACACAGCCTCCTCGGTCAGTGTGCAGTGAGAGCTGTCCTCCAGGTTCCCGCATGGCCAGAAAGAAGGGGGAACCTGAGTGTTGTTTTGACTGTGTCCCTTGTTCTGAGGGAAAGATCAGCAATACAACTGGTGAGTGTAAAGTTTGAAACACCACACTTCAGAGATGTTGTATAAACATGTATCTCATCAACTTTCAGCATGCTGATCTTCTGTGCAGTGTGGGTGGCCTTTGTCCCTGCTTACATCAGCTCACCAGGCAAATATGCAGATGCAGTGGAGGTATTTGCCATCCTGGCCTCCAGTTTTGGCCTCTTGGTGGCACTGTTTGGACCCAAATGTTATATAATCCTGTTGAGACCAGAGAGAAACACAAAGAAAGCCATCATGGGTCGAGGCGCTGAGTCTTAAAAGCTGCAAAATACAGAAATAATATTTTTATATATTATTGTGTTTATAATAATTCAGATATAGAGTATGTTAATAATGACATTAATTATATGTGGGTAAGAAAGAAGGTAAATACACTCTCATTTTTAGAATGTATTGAACAGAGAGACATTCTATACATTGCAACAAAGTAGTTCTCACTATACATTTAAATTAATAAGAAATGAATGGGCAGATATTTAAGCCCAGATATGTCATGTATTTTTGCTCCATAACAAAATGCAAGTTTGTTTTATATGGAATTTTCTGAAACTTAGAGATAGAGATAGACTGTATCGAGTATGAGAGAGGGTGAGAGCGATAACACCAAATTTAACACACCTGCTCCCAATTCACACCTGAGTCCTTGTAACACTAACGAGTCACATGACACTGGGGAGGGAAAATGGCTAATTGGGCACCATTTGGACATGTATGTGTACTCACTTTTGTTGCCACCGGTTTAGACATGAATGGCTGTGTGTTGAGTTATTTTGAGGGGACAGTGTTGTCCCATGAAAAGATATAATAAAATATTTACGAAAATGTGAGGAGTGTACTCACTTTTGTGAGATACTTAGTTCTCACTGTACATTTAAATTAAGAAGAAATTCATGGACAAATATTGAAGCTCAGACCTGAAATGTATTTTTTCTCCCAATAAAATCAGAAGAGTATGTGTTATAGTGAATTGTCTGAAACTTAAACATTTTTTCAGTGTGTGTGATAGTGATACATTCAGATTGGGTGGATGAATAGGACTATTGTCCTTGTTTTTAGTGCTGATTTAGATAATTGTGTCAATGTCTTAATAAAGTAATTCCATCTCTTCTGGAATGAGGATATGAGTTTTGGTACCAAAGTGATCTATGGGGCTGATAAGGTAAAGCTAGTTCTTTAAAATTTGATGGGGCCTGATCATTAAGGGCTTTGTACGTGAGGAGGAGGATTTTAAATTGAATTCTAAACTGTACGAGCCAGTGTAGAGAAGCTAACACTGGAGTGATGTGGTCTCTCTTACTAGTTTTTGTCAGAACTCGTGCTGCAGCATTTTGAATTAACTTGAGGGTTTTAAGAGACCTACTGGAACATCCAGATCGTGATGAGTTACAATAATCTAATCTTGATGTAAAAAAAGGATTAACTACTTTTTCAGCATCCTTTAAGGATAAAATGTTTCTAATTTTCATAACTTTCCACAGGTGAAAGAAGGCTGTTCTGGAAATGTAACATGTGAATCAAATATATATAATGGTCAAAAATAACTCCAAGGTTCCTTACAGTGGAACTTGATTCCATGGTGATCTTGTCTAAAGAGATAGATAGATACTTTATTGATCCCGAAGGAAATTCAAGCATTCAGTAGCAGTAACATACATTGAACATACATACATACATACATTAGAGTTAACCTATAACACAGTCACCATACGCTGAGTTTGACCTGAGATAGATGTAAATTTAAATGTGTACAGAGAAATCAAAGAATTTAAACATATGTAGTAAAATTAAACATTCGCATAGAGTTTAAATATGTACAGAGAAATTAAAGTGACAATGTGGTCCGAAAATGTATTTATATGTAACTTTTCAAAAGTAAAATGTTACAGGTTGTTTGCTGTGTCTTCTGCTTATAAGTTGTTCCTAGACAGCAGTTCCCACAATTGCAAGCTGCTTCATGATATCAAACTCAGTTGCTATTGTTCTGATCGAGTGCCCACTATTAGCAAAATTACAAACTTTGTGCTTGAAAAAAAAAACAAAAAACATTAAAATAAGTAAATTAATAAATGAGTCTCAGATGAGATATGATTTAGGCCCTGCCCTAACAGTGTCTTCCTCTGCCCTGATGGGTGGTGTGCAAAAATAAACAACACTGCAAATACATAAAATGTGGAGACACTGTGATGATCCTGCACTTAGACAGGGATGAACCAGAGCAAAGTCATGAGGTTATTTTTAGACACCAGTCTCCTCTTGCTAATGTTATTATTCTGCTTTTCCTCTGCTGTGTCCTCCTCTCTTTATTCCTCTTATTGTCAGTTACAGGGACAGTTTCACTTAAATGAGATGCACAAACCTGGAGATGTGATTCTCGGTGGGATTTTTGCAATGCACTTATTTCCTGTTTATCCTGATCTGTCTTTTACCTCGGAGCCACAGCAGCCGACCTGCTATGGGTGAGTCTGTGGGGGGAACAGAAAAATTAAGAACTTGTTGGAGAGTAAGTTAATTAGTACGAAACTTTCCTGAATATTTAGATATGAGTGTAAAACACAATCAATTAACCTTGTATTTTTATGTCAGTTTTGATGTTATGGGATTCAGACAGGCTCAGACCATGGCCTTTGCTATTGATGAGATCAAC
>JAFBJR010001916.1:0-13277 GCA_016785285.1 Brachirus orientalis
TGTTTCCTCTTTTCAGTATTGAGATGAGTGTGTGTGTGTGTGTGTGTGAGTGTGTGTGTGAGTGTGTGTGTGTGTGTGTGTGCATGTGTGTGTGTGTGTGTGCATGTGTGTGTGTGTGGGTGTGTGTGCACGTGTGTGTGGGCGTGTGTGCACGTGTGTGTGGGTGTGTGTGCACGTGTGTGTGTGTGTGCGTGTGTGTGTGTGCGTGTGCGTGTGCGTGTGTGTGTGTGTGTGTGTGTGTGTGTGTTTGGGTTCTTGTACTTGCTGCAGAGTGAGGACATTTTCACTGGTCCTCACACTGATAGAAGTGCAAACGTGTGTGTGTGTGTGTGCACGTGTGTGTGTGCACGTGTGTGTGTGTGTGTGTACCTGGTTCTTCTTGATGAGCAGCTGTACAGTCTGTAGATTGTGTCCGTGGTCAGTGGACGTGGCCAGAGGCATCCTCTCCTCCACCCAGAGCTAGACACACACACACACACACACAGATATAAAATAAGCCACACCCACTTGCCCTCCTTCAGACCTGCTGCAGTACTTTTCCTTGAGGTCAAAGGTCAGATGTCTTCTACTTCCTGTTGTGTGTTTCCTGTCATTTTACTCACGATCTCGTCCTCCACGTCCCGGTTGAACTGGTGGATTTCTCTGGAGGCCATGAGGTTGTCTCTTCTCTTCATCAGTGGCGCCTGCAGCATGTGGAACTTCCTCTCCACGCTGATCCTCTGACCGTCCACTTCCTCTGAACCTTTGCCCTCCTGACTGAGAGCCTGCGACTGTTTCTGCAGCTCCTCCACCTCCTTCTGACGCACCTCCACCTGGCTCTCCAGGATCTGCAGGAGGACAACAGTCACGGGCCAGAGGTCAGAGGTCAGACAGAAGAATTACTTCATGAATACAAGTTCGCATCATATACTAAAACTAGAGTTAAATGTGAAATTCTCACTTGTCAACATGACAAGCAAATGTCTTCTGCAACACACGCTTGTTTTGTTTTTAGATGACAAATAAAAATTAAAGGAAAAGAGAGAATATATTGAGGAAAAAAGGAAAAAAATGTAAACATGAAAGAAATAAAGGTTTAGAAAATAAACTTAAATTACATTAAGCCTCAGAAAAATAAATGACAAACAGAAACACAGGAAAATGATCCTTCACAGCTAACAGCTCTGTGAGACTGTATATAGCAGCTAACATGCTAACAGCTCTGTGAGACTGTACATAGCAGCTAACATGCTAACAGCTCTGTGAGACTGCACATAGCAGCTAACATGCTAACAGCTCTGTGAGACTGCACATAGCAGCTAACATGCTAACAGCTCTGCGAGGCTGCACATAGCAGCTAAAATGCTAACACCTCTGCGAGGCTGCACATAGCAGCTAACATGCTAACACCTCTGCGAGGCTGCACATAGCAGCTAACATGCTAACACCTCTGCGAGGCTGCACATAGCAGCTAACATGCTAACACCTCTGCGAGGCTGCACATAGCAGCTAACATGCTAACACCTCTGCGAGGCTGCACATAGCAGCTAACATGCTAACACCTCTGCGAGGCTGCACATAGCAGCTAACATGCTAACACCTCTGCGAGGCTGCACATAGCAGCTAACATGCTAACAGTTCTGTTAGACTGCACAACCTTGTACCAGGTGCAGTGTTTACTAACTATCCCTGTTTAGCATGTTAGCACGCTAATATTAGCAAACCGGCAGAGAAGCTAGCATGCAGGCGGATGGGAGAGTGAGTGGTCTGCAGGTTGAGGTCACGAGGTCATCCAGGGTGTCCTCACCTGCTGTTTCTTGAGCAGGATGTTGACCGAGGTCAGGTCTTTGCCGCAGTCGTCCGACAGCAGCTGTGTCTCCAGGCCGACCAGCCATTTGTCCAGGTCGGCGCAGCTCTGCGTGAACAGCTCCGCCTTGTTAGCGTCGAACAGACACTTGGCCTTGGTCTGCGTCGTGGACTCCAGGTCGTCCCACATGGTCTTCAGAGACGCCAGCTTCTCTTTGACCATCAGCTCCGTCTCTGGTTTCTCTGCCATCAGCGTCTGTCCGTCCTGAGACAGTTTACACATTAACACGCATTTTCTCACTTTCATATCGACAAATGTTGAAGCAGACACGATTCCCTCCGTCTCCTCGCCGCCTCGCCTCCTACCTTCTGGATCTTGTCCAGCCACTCTTTGTTGGACTGCAGCTCGGCCATGAAGGCCTGGTGCTTCAGCCATTTGCTGTGGAGGTTCCTGGCCTCGTCGTACGTCATGTCCTGGGCTGTCAACATCTTCTCGTTGATCCACAGAGACAGCTGAGGAACCAAAAACCAAATCACCGTCAGCCCATTTGAACCAGAGACACTGAATCTTCACTGCAGCTGTAGATCTGTGTCTTTACCTCCTGACAGTCCTGCAGGAACTTCTGCAGGTCTCTGTTGTCCTTCAGCCTCATCAGAAGGTCACTGGCAGCCGCTCGGTTCTTCTTGTGTCTGTGAAAGAAAAACCGAAATGTTTAGGGACCTGCAGATTTATTACATTACATTTTTCCTCAAGTTATAAAAGCAAAACATTTACCTTTTACCAAACCTTGAAACACATGATTTATAAACCTTTTCCAAGTCAAATTCAAGCACTTTTCAAGCACCTTAGAGCTGCGCTAAAGTAATATGAATGTTTTATACATACTGAATCTTTCTAACACATTAAAATAGATGGAATTTTAATATAAACAACCAAAATTTTCAAACCTTGAAAAACACAGTAGAAGGATTTCAAGCCCTTGTATGAAAACTTATATGTTTAATTGAAAAAACATGTAACATTTGGGTCATTTGTCACTTTGGTACAAATGAACCACTAAAATCTAATCTGTTAATCCTCATGTCAGTTTGTTATGAAAGGATTATCCCAACATTGGTGAGGACGAAACGGTGTCTGACCTTTGATCGATAGAATCCACCTTCTCCTGGATACGTTCAGCATTAATGTTACCATCAGCCACCAGGCGGCGCCCTGCGTCCACCACGCCGCTGATCTTCTCCTCGTTGGCGTCCATGGTGGTCATGAAGTCCTCCTGCTTTTTAATGGCAGCCTCTGCTCCCTCCAACGTGGTGGGCAACTCAGTGTGAGCCAGGACGTACTCCTGCGGGGTCAACCATGAGGTCACAGGTCAACCATGAGGTCACAGGTCAACCATGAGGTCACAGGTCAACCACCCGCTGTGATGTCACAGGTCAACCATGAGGTCACAGGTCAACCATGAGGTCACAGGTCAACCACCCACTGTGATGTCACAGGTCAACCATGAGGTCACAGGTCAACCATGAGGTCACAGGTCAACCACCCGCTGTGATGTCACAGGTGTGATTATGTGATGATGATGTCACAGATGTGATGATGATGTCACAGGTGTGATGATGATGTCACAGGTGTGATTATGTGATGATGATGTCACAGATGTGATGATGATGTCACAGGTGTGATGTCAGTGTGATGATGTCACAGGTGTGATGATGATGTCAGTGTGATGATGTCACAGGTGTGATGATGATGTCAGTGTGATGATGTCACAGGTGTGATGATGACGTCACAGGTGTGGTGATGATGTCACAGGTGTGATGATGATGTCACAGGTGTGATGATGATGTCACAGGTGTGATGATGATGTCACAGGTGTGATGATGATGTCACAGGTGTGATGATGATGTCACAGGTGTGATGATGATGTCACAGGTGTGATGATGATGTCACAGGTGTGATGATGATGTCACAGGTGTGATGATGATGTCACAGGTGTGATGATGATGTCACAGGTGTGATGATGATGTCACAGGTGTGATGATGATGTCACAGGTGTGATGATGATGTCACAGGTGTGATGATGATGTCACAGGTGTGATGATGATGTCACAGGTGTGATGATGATGTCACAGGTGTGATGATGATGTCACAGGTGTGATGATGATGTCACAGGTGTGATGATGATGTCACAGGTGTGATGATGATGTCACAGGTGTGATGATGATGTCACAGGTGTGATGATGATGTCACAGGTGTGATGATGATGTCACAGGTGTGATGATGATGTCACAGGTGTGATGATGATGTCACAGGTGTGATGATGATGTCACAGGTGTGATGATGATGTCACAGGTGTGATGATGATGTCACAGGTGTGATGATGATGTCACAGGTGTGATGATGATGTCACAGGTGTGATGATGATGTCACAGGTGTGATGATGATGTCACAGGTGTGATGATGATGTCACAGGTGTGATGATGATGTCACAGGTGTGATGTCAGTGTGATGATGTCACAGGTGTGATGTCAGTGTGATGATGTCACAGGTGTGATGTCAGTGTGATGATGTCACAGGTGTGATGTCAGTGTGATGATGTCACAGGTGTGATGTCAGTGTGATGATGTCACAGGTGTGATGTCAGTGTGATGATGTCACAGGTGTGATGTCAGTGTGATGATGTCACAGGTGTGATGTCAGTGTGATGATGTCACAGGTGTGATGTCAGTGTGATGATGTCACAGGTGTGATGTCAGTGTGATGATGTCACAGGTGTGATGTCAGTGTGATGATGTCACAGGTGTGATGTCAGTGTGATGATGTCACAGGTGTGATGTCAGTGTGATGATGTCACAGGTGTACCTGGTTGTTGAGGAAGGCCTCGGCCTGCTTGGTGTCCCTCAGGAACAGCTGGTAGGCGTGAGACTGCGACAGCAGGTTCTGTCGGTTCTCCCACATCTTGTGCAGCTCGTTCCAGCCGGTGTCGAGCGCCTGCAGCCGCTGTCGCAGGAACATGTACTGAGCGTCCGTCTGTCCCTGCGTCACCATCTCGCCCATGTCCCTCATCTTCTGGTAGTCCTCCTCGTAGTTGCGGATCTCGTTCTTGATGCCCTCGTGCTGAGCCAGCAGCTTCTCGGCCTCGGCCAGCGTGTTGGGCATGTCTTCTGAGGCGATGGCCGTCTGTGTGCGGGACAGCCACGACTGGAAGTCGTCCAGCTCGCGCAGGAACTGCTGCAGCTTACTGGCCTCGCCCAGAGACTCCTCCCGTTTCTTCATAGTGTCCTGTAAAAGACAAATCAGACAAACTCTCGTCTCGTATCACAATATATATTATTAATATATAATTGGCCAGACTTCAGTCCCGATCTGGACGAGTTCCAATTTTAGGCTTGTTTGAACAGATTATCCTTTAGTGTGAGGGATTAACAGAGGACACATCAGTCTTCCTGAATTAAAATCACAAGTATTGAACATGTTTGATGTTTACGACTGAACGGTGATTGACGTGAGCAGAATCTCACAATAACCAATGAGAGCGAGTCGACTGGGAAACGGATGTTTAGAACCAAAACTTGTACAAGCCAAGTCGATTCCGTCTTCTGAGCCGTGATTCCATCCAGTTTTTTTGTATTTCTTAACACAAAATAACGAAAAAACGACAGCTACTAACTGATGACACAGACAGTCTGAAGTCACGGTAAATCATGACGAGATCCCAAATGAGTGTGATCGTGCATCTGGATTGGATCGTCTAATCTGTGCTTTCTCAGGATTAAAACACTGAACACATTTTCACAATCAACTCCGATTTGAAAACCCTCCAGTGTGGGACAGACATCCTGCACGTGGTTGAAGTCGGAGAAGGATTGTCTCACCTTCATCTCGTCCCAGACGCCTCTGATTTCAGCCAGACGTCCCGTGATGGCATCGGACTGCTCCGTGTGTTCCGAGGACAAGCGCTCCGCCTCCTTCCCCAGGTCTCCCAGCTTGTCTTCGATGGCGGCCAGGTCTCGCTCCATCCCCGTGAGTTTCCTCTGCAGAGCCATGACGCCGGCCAGGTCGTTACCCAGCTCCTGCGTCGACTCGATCACCTGCAGGACGAGGACAGACGGGACACTTAGATCAGAGCATGAGACACAGTAGCAGCTTTGGCTCCTGAGGGAAGAGACTGTGGACCTTTGTCTTCTCTTTGATCCACGACTTTGTCTCGTTACACTCCAGGTGGTAGTTCTGGACTCCCAGAGCCGAGTTCAAGCTGTCCTTCTTCTGGTCCACCAGGTCTCTGAACTGACTCCACCTGGACGGACACATGGACAAACAGATGCCATGACCAGCATTTGTAACATGACCTGCAACTAAACCAGGGGGATGACCTGGTTTAGTTGCAGGTCATTTACTGACCTTAGGACAGGCTAACAAAAGACTCGTGTAATAAAATCTACCTCAGTTTAAGTCTACGACATCTACAGAACATGTTCACGTCTTTATCTCACTGTTAGTCAGACTTTTCCAAAAGGAAAGTGAAGTTTGTAAACCACTCACTCTCCCACACCAAAGTCCATAGAGAAAATCAGTGATTTTAGCTCACAGGGACACAGAAGTTGTTGATCCACTGCTGCCTCCATCACTAAGTTCAAATGTCTTATTTTGTCACTTCAGTGTTTGAAACCCTTTGTTCAGATTTACTTCAGTGACACAAAGTGACCACACGAGGCAGCAGTAGACCAGCAGCTCCTGTGTCCCTGTGAGCTAAAATCACTGATTTTCTCTATGGACTTTGGTGTGGGAGAGTGAGTGGTTTACAAACTTCACTTTCCTGTTGTTGACGATGACAACAAAGCTGCCAACGATTACATTTGCTGTTTTACATTTATCTAAGTTTAGTTAAGTTATTTAATCTCAGTTATATCAGATACTGTGTGTCTCATTTATACCAGTTTAGTCGTCACTTTAATCTGAAATAGATGGTTAAATGTCGGATAATCCCATGTTGTGATTTAATCCCCCGTGTTGAGTTCAGTACCTCGTGTTGAGTTTGTCCTGCTGGGCTTTGATCTCCTTCTCACTGGGATGCCCACTGTGGATCAGTTGCCTGGCAACCTGGTTCACCACGGCAACGCGTGACGCCTGACTGTTCATTTCCGGCTCCAAACTCTCAAACCTGCACAGATAAAGAGAGACACCTCGTACAGAGTTTCTTTAATCTGGCACAGATGTATTTAATCTGGTACAGATTTTCTTTAACCCAAGACAGATTTATTTAAACTGGTACAGACTTTCTTTAATTTGGTACAGAATTTATTTAATCTAATGCAGTTTCCTTTAATCTGGTACATATTTTTTAATCAAGTACAGATTTATTTAATCTGACAGATTTATTTAATCTGACAGATTTATTTGATCTGGTACAGATTTTCATGAAACTGGCACAGATTTATTTAAACTGGTACAGAATTTTTTTAATCTGCTATAGACTTTTTTTAATCTGACAGTTTTTTTTTTTTGAAATCTGGTGCAGATTTTCTTTAATCCAATATAGACTTTATTTAATCTAGTGCAGAGTTTCCTTTAATCTGGTAGATATTTTTTTAGTCTAGTACAGATTGATTTAATCTGGTATAGACTTTTTTTAATCTGGTATAGACTTTTTTTAATCTGCTATAGATTTTTTTTAATCTGCTATAGATTTTTTTTAATCTGCTATAGATTTTTTAAATCTGTCAGATTTTTTTTTTAAATCTGTGCAGATTTTCTTTAATCCAGTACAGACTTTATTTAATCTAGTGCAGAGTTTCCTTTACTCTGGTACATATTTTTTAAATCTGACACAATTTTTTTTAATCTGGTGCAGATTTTTTTGGATCTAACACAAAATCTGGTGCGAATTTTCTTTAATCTGGTACAGATTTACTTAATCTGACAGACTTTTTTGTGACTGGACAGGGACCTGTGGTCCAGGTCCTTACCGGTGCTGCACCACCTCCAGGTCCTCCAGTTTGTCAGGGATGTCCGTGCTGTTGAGCCACTGCTCCTTCTCGTCGATCCAAACCTCGCAGGCGTTGGCTTCGCTCAGCATCTTGTAAAGCGCCAGCGCGTCCTGCAGCGCCTGCTTCCTGAGCCGCGTCAACTCCACCACCTCCTTGTAACGCTCCTCGATGCCCGCGAGCCGGTTCTGGACCTGAACGTTCACGAAAGACAAGAACCGTCAGCCGTCGGCGAGCGAATGTGTGTGTGATTGCTATGAGCGTGTGAATCAGAGCTCCACCTCCTCAGAGTCGGCCTTCTCAGGCGGCAGCGTGCGCGACTGTTCGTGCAGAGCGTCGATGACGGGTCGGTAGCTGCCGATCTCCTCGGCCACGTCCTTGTGTTTCTTCACCAGAGCCTGAGTGGAGAACTCATCGTGGCCGACATCGACGCTGGACACGATCCGCAGCACGTCCAACATCCACGTGTCGATGTCATCGGCGTCAGCCTGCAGCAAAAGAAGAAGAGTTAGGATCTGTGAGGCTGAGTGCGACACAGATCTGTCCACCAGGTCCCAGGAGGACGTTTGTTTCTGTTTGTCCACAGTCTCACACTATACTGTCTACTCAAATATACTAAATAAACTTGACCTTGAAGAAGAAATAAACAGCCAGTCTATAGAAGAAACTGGGAAAACGTGGACGTGTGGTTTTACCTGGAACTGGTGCTGGTTACACGCTTCCTGAAGACGAGCTTTACGGACGGAGGACAGACGCTCGAGAGCCGCCCACTGCTCCTGCACGAGACGGAGACGGAGACAGTTAGAAATGTCAGCCTCAGCAGCAGCGTCCCCTGACCCCCACACCGACACTCTCGTACCTGAATGTCCTGAATTCGCTCTTTAATCTTGTCGGCTCCAAAGTGGTTGTTGGCCACCAGCTCGTCTCCCTGTTTGATGGTTTGCTGTAAATGAGCCGCTCTGCCGCTCATCTCGTCCTCGAAGGCCTTGTGCTGACTCAGCAGTCTCAGGGCGCCCGTCAGATCCTTCCCATAATCCTCGGAGGACAGGATCTGCTCCTTCTCCCGGATCCATCCTTCCTGTAAACCAGAGACACGTCTGTAACTTCACCTGTCAAACATCATAGACCAGGTCCAGGTAAAGGTCCAGTCAAAGAGACGGCATCCAGGACTCTGACCTCTTCTGCCATTTCCCAGAAGAACTTCCAGAGACGGCGCGACTCCTCGAGGCGAGCTCGCCGTTCGGCCGCGAGCTGACTCAGCTCCTGGTAACAGAACTCCATGTGAGCCACTCGATCCTTGATGATCTGAGGATCGCAAGGTTTATAAGCTGAGGAAGAAGACGACGAGATGTTACTGTCCTGGACCTTCTACAGTCTGTACATACGTACGTACGTTAGAATGTTTATGTCAGTGTCCGTCAGTCTGTCTCACCCTCGGTGTCGTTGGCGAACTTCTGAGCGTTACTGTTGACGTTCTTCACGCGGTCGGCCTGGATCCCGATGTCGGCTTCGACCAGTGCGTGTTTCTGCAGCAGATCTTCAACACCCAGCAGATGTTTGCCATAATCCTGAGAGAGGAGGAGCATCTGCAGGAGACAGAGGTCAGAGTTCACTCTCATTGATTATACAAAATAAGTCTCAGTAAAAACAAAGAATCTAAAAATGTTGAAGAAATGTCCTCTAAGCTCCGCCTCCCTACCTTCATCTCGTCCATCCAGTCCATGATGTAGAGCATCTCCTGGAAGACTCTCTGCAGACCCAGGTTCTGCTCCAGCCGGTGTCTCCGGGCCTTCAGCAGCTCCAGCAGGTACTCCCACAAACGCATCACGTTGTCCTTTCTCGCCGTGATGCGTTTGATGTCGTGGTAATTCTCTGCTTCCAGCTCCTTCGCCACGGCAACCACCGCCTTCATCCGTGACAGCAGAACAATAATGAACAAATGAATAAATACAACCAGGTCCATAAATATTGGGACATCGACACAATTCTAATCTTTTTGACTCTATACACCATGACAATGGATTTGACATAAAATGAACAGGAAGTGCTTTAACTGCAGACTTTCAGCTTTAATTTGAGGGTATTTACATCCAAATCAGGTGTAGGAATTACAACAGTTTGTATATGTGCCTCCCAAAGTAATGGGACAAACAATCATAAATCACAAACTTTCACTTTTTTAATACTTGGTTGCAAATCCTTTGCAGTCAATTACAGCCTGAAGTCTGGAACACATAGACGTCACCAGACGCTGGGTTTCATCCCCGGTGACGCTCTGCCAGGCCTCTACTGCAACTGTCTTCAGTTCCTGCTTGTTCTTGGGACATTTTCCCCTCAGTTTTGTCTTCAGCAAGTGAAATCCATGCTCAATCAGATTCAGGTCAGGTGATTGACTTGGCCATTGCATAACATTCCACTTCTTTGCCTTAAAAAACTCATTGGTTGCTTTCGCAGTATGCTTCGGGTCATTGTCCATCTTCACTGTGAAGTGCCGTCCAATATGAGCAGATAATATTGCCCGAAACACTTCAGAATTCACCCTGCTGCTTTTGTCAACAGTCACATCATCAATAAATACAAGAGAACCAGTTCCATTGGCAGCCATACATGCCCACGCCATGACACTACCACCACCATGCTTCACTGATGAGGTGGTATGCTTTGGATCATGAGCCGTTCCTTTCCTTCTCCATGATCTTTGTCTCTTCTGTCCATAGGATGTTGTTCCAGAAGTGTGAAGGCTTTTTTAGATGTTGTTTGGCAAACTCTAATCTGGCCTTCCTGTTTTTGAGGTTCACCAACGGTTTACACCTTGTGGTGAACCCTCTGTTGTGGTGAACCCTCTGTATTCACTCTGGTGAAGTCTTCTCTTGATTGTTGACTTTGACGCACATACACCTACCTCCTGGAGAGTGTTCTTGACCTGGCCAACTGTTGTGAAGGGTGTTTTCTTCACCAGGGAAAGAATTCTACGGTCATCCACCACAGTTGTTTTCCGTGGTCTTCTGGGTCTTTTGGTGTTGCTGAGCTCACCAGTGCGTTCTTTCTTTTTTTTAAGAATGTCCCAAACAGTTGATTGGGCCACCCCTAACGTTTTTGCTATCTCTGTGATGGGTTTGTTTTGATTTTTCAGCCTAATGATGGCTTGCTTCGCTGATAGTGACAGCTCTTTGAATCTCATACTGAGAGTTGACAGCAACAGATTCCAAACGCAAATAACACACTTGAAATGAACTCTAGACCTTTTATCTGCTCCTTGTAAATGGGATGATGAGGGAATAACACACACCTGGCCATGGAACAGCTGAGCAGCCAACTGTCCCATTACTTTTGGTCCCTTAAAAAGTGGGAGGCACATATACAAACTGTTGTAATTCCTACACCTGATTTGGATGTAAATACCCTCAAATTAAAGCTAAAAGTCTGCAGTTAAAGCACTTCCTGTTCATTTTATGTCAAATCCATTGTGGAGGTGTATGGAGCCAAAAAGATTAGAATTGTGTCCATGTCCCAATATTTATGGACCTGACTGTAAATACATCAATGCATTCATCCTTGTTTGTTTCTCTTAAAGGACTGACCTGAACTCGCTCTTCATACGCTGCGATGTCCGTCTCTATCGCCTCGTGTTTCTTTGTGGCAGCTTCAACTGCCTGGAGGTCAAATCCAAAGTTGTCCTGCAGGGGGCAGAGGAGAGGAGACAAGGAGAGGAGACAAGGAGAGGAGACAAGGAGAGGGGACAAGGAGAGGACACAAGGAGAGGAGACAAGGAGAGGAGACAAGGAGAGGGGACAAGGAGAGGGGACAAGGAGAGGACACAAGGAGAGGAGACAAGGAGAGGAGACAAGGAGAGGAGACAAGGAGGTTATAAGGAGACAAGGAGAGGACACAAGGAGGTTATAAGGAGAGGAGACAAGGAGAGGACACAAGGAGAGGACACAAGGAGAGGAGACAAGGAGAGGAGACAAGGAGAGGACACAAGGAGAGGACACAAGGAGAGGGGACAAGGAGAGGGGACAAGGAGAGGACACAAAGAGAGGACACAAGGAGAGGAGACAAGGAGAGGGGACAAGGAGAGGAGACAAGGAGAGGACACAAGGAGAGGGGACAAGGAGAGGGGACAAGGAGGTTATAAGGAGACAAGGAGAGGGGACAAGGAGGTTATAAGGAGACAAGGAGAGGGGAAAAGTCTCTATGTCTCTGTCTGTCTGTCTGTCTGTCTTTCTGTCTGTCTCTCTGTGTCTCTGTCTGTCTGTCTGTCTGTCTCTGTGTCTGTCTCTCTGTCTGTCTGTCTCTCTGTCTGTCTGTCTCTGTCTGTCTCTCTGTCTGTCTGTCTGTCTGTCTGTCTGTCTGTCTGTCTCACTCAGCCATGTTTCTCTCTCTGTCTCTCCTTCTGTCTGTCTCTCTCTCTGTCTGTCTGTCTGTCTGTCTGTCTGTCTGTCTCTCTGTCTGTCTGTCTGTCTGTCTGTCTCTGTGTTACCTGGGAGACGAACCTCTGGTTCTCACTCAGCCATGTTTCTCTCTCTCTGTCTCTGTCTGTCTCTCTGTCTGTCTGTCTGTCTGTCTCTCTCTGTGTTACCTGGGAGACGAGCCTCTGGTTCTCACTCAGCCATGTTTCTCTCTCTCTGTCTCTCTGTCTGTCTCTCTCTCTGTCTCTCCTTCTGTCTGTCTCTCTCTGTCTCTCTCTGTCTCTGTCTGTCTGTCTGTCTGTCTGTCTGTCTGTCTCTCTCTGTGTTACCTGGGAGACGAGCCTCTGGTTCTCACTCAGCCATGTTTCTCTCATCGCTGCTTTACGATCGAAGCGTCGAGCGAGTTGCTCCAGTTTTTCCTGACGAATCAGCTCCGTCCTCAGAGCGAGTTCACGCTCATGCTCCGCCTTCTCCAGACGCTCCCACGCCTGCAACAAACAAACATCTGATGAATGTTTCTGTAATCAGAGTGGACCTCAGACATGTTCATATTTTTGTTTGTTTGTATTTTGATCAATATTCAGATTAGGATTAATTATTAATTATTATGATCACTTATTGATAACACAATAACACAATAATCGTGATTTTTCCCGACATTTTCACAGCTGAAGGTAAAGCACCTAAACGCAGCATTAATCCAAACAAACTTGTTTATTGAAAGTTGATAAACGTTGGTCGTTACCTTGTTGATGTCAGAGATGAGTTTTCCTTCACGTGGTGTGTAAACTTTCTGATTGTTTGCTCTCATTTTACTCTGGATGGTGAAGAGAAGAACCTCCAGGTTTCCTTTCTCTGTGAACCTGAACGTAAACGTAAACAAAGACAAAAACATAAACGTAAACAAAGACATCAACATAAACGTAAACAAAGACATCAACATAAACGTAAACAAAGACATCAACATAAACATAAAAATAAACAAAGACAAAAACATAAACGTAAACAAAGACATCAACATAAACGTAAACAAAGACAAAAACATAAACGTAAACGTAAACAAAGACATCAACATAAACGTAAACAAAGACATCAACA
>JAFBJR010001930.1:0-15403 GCA_016785285.1 Brachirus orientalis
CTCATGGACTAATTGTCTTCATCGTCATCGTCGTCCTCACCTTCATCGGCCACGTCCCTCTTCCTCTTCTCTCCTTGAACGCCCGGCTGATCCTCTGCACAGAAAGAGAATCAGCCAATCAGAGGAGGTTGTTAGCGTTAGCCACGCCCAATCACAGCTCAGTCACGGTAATGTCTCATTTGAAACACTGAAAAAAACCTAACAATCAAAAGCTTCAGTTTGTCCACTGATAAATGAAGACATGGGCCGGCCCGGGCCGGCCCGGGCCTTCACACAGGAAAATAAACCTGACAGCTTACCTTCCTCTTCCTCCTCTTCCTCTCCATAGTCGTCCTCGTCCTCATCCTCCTGAGAGGAAGAAGGGTAGAATATATTTCAAAATAAGAGACAGGCAGACGTGTTAGAGAGCGGACGACGGGTCACTTGTGTCGTTCGTGACCCAGTCACCTGAAAACTAAAGCCCACCTCTGCTCCCTCTGCATCGTCCTCATCTTCATCATCGTCGTCCTCCTCATAGTCGCCGGTCGGCCCGTCTCCGTCGTCCTCTGTGGAAACAGAGACGGCATTTAGAGACGGCGCCCGCACAGAGGCTCCTCCCCCTCCTTCCTCCTCCTCCTCCACCCACCTTCATCGTCGGCCTCAGAGTCGGGCGCCTCGTTGTCGTCCTGGTCAAAGCCGTCCAGATAAGTGACCTGTGGCAGCAGCTCCAACACAGAGTCCCTGTAGTCCTCCAGAGACGTGACCTCACAGTTGAACAGGTCCAGACTCTGGAGACTCTTCAGGTTTTGCTGCAGCAGGAAACAGCACTTCAGTGTGTGTGCGTGTGTGTACACACTGTGTGTGTGTGTGTGTGTGCACTGTGTGTGTGTGCAGTGTGTGCACTGTGTGTGTGTGCAGTGTGTGTGTGTGCACTGTGTGTGTGCACTGTGTGTGTGTGTGCACTGTGTGTGTGCACTGTGTGTGTGTGCAGTGTGTGTGTGTGTGTGTGCACTGTGTGTGTGTGTGTGCACTGTGTGTGTGTGCGTGTGCACTGTGTGTGTGTGCGTGTGCACTGTGTGTGTGTGCGTGTGCACTGTGTGTGTGTGCACTGTGTGTGTGTGCACTGTGTGTGTGTACACACTGTGTGTGTGCACTGTGTGTGTACGCACTGTGTGTACGCACTGTGTGTGTGCGTGTACGCACTGTGTGTGTGCGTGTACACACTGTGTGTACACTGTGTGTGTGCGTGTACGCACTGTGTGTGTGTGTGTACACACTGTGTGTACACTGTGTGTGTGCGTGTACGCACTGTGTGTGTGCGTGTACACACTGTGTGTACACTGTGTGTGTGCGTGTACGCACTGTGTGTGCGCACTGTGTGTACGCACTGTGACAGTGTGTACACACTGTGTGTGTACGCACTGTGTGTACGCACTGTGTGTACGCACTGTGACAGTGTGTACACACTGTGTGTGTACGCACTGTGTGTGTGTGTGCACTGTGTGCGTGTACGCACTGTGTGTGTGCGTGTACACACTGTGTGTACACTGTGTGTGTGCGTGTACGCACTGTGTGTACGCACTGTGTGTACGCACTGTGACAGTGTGTACACACTGTGTGTGTACGCACTGTGTGTGTGTGTGCGCGCACTGTGTGTAGCACTTCAGTGTGTGTGTGTGCACTGTGTGTGTGTGTACGCACTGTGTGTGTGTGTACGCACTGTGTGTGTGTGTGTACGCACTGTGTGTGTGTGTACGCACTGTGTGTGTGTGTGTACGCACTGTGTGTGTGTGTGTGTGTACGCACAGTGTGTGTGTGTGTGTGTGTACGCACTGTGTGTGTGTGTGTACACACTGTGTGTACACTGTGTGTGTGCGTGTACGCACTGTGTGTACGCACTGTGTGTACGCACTGTGACAGTGTGTACACACTGTGTGTGTACGCACTGTGTGTGTGTGTGCGCGCACTGTGTTGTGTGTGTGTGTGTGTGCACACTGTGTGTGTGTGTGTGTGTGTGTGTGTGCACTGTGTGTGTGTGTACGCACTGTGTGTGTGTACGCACTGTGTGTACACTGTGTGTGCACTGTGTGTGTGTACACTGTGTGTGTGTGTGTACACACACTGTGTGTGTGTGTGTGTGTGTGTGTGTGCACACTGTGTGTGTGTGTGTGTGTTCTGACCAGAGGCTCGATGCTGCTCAGCTCTTTGATCTTGTTCCCGCTCAGGTTGAGGTAGGTCAGGTTTGGACATTTCTCCCACAGCGTCTCCAGAGAACCAGACAGGTTGTTGTCGCTCAGCTCCAACTGATAAACAAACAAACAAACAAACAAACAAACATCAGAGACAGGACGTTGAGTCGTGGACTCCTCCTCGACTTCCTGTCCGACCCTAATGTGGCGACGCCCCCTGCTGCTCTGTCTTGAGTCGTGCTCAGCTGCTTCACATTCACTCATTCACCCTTTCATGCAGTTCATCTACATGCAGCACATTTCACAGCCGTCAGTGACAACCTGGGGTAAAGTGGACACCGACGGTGCTGGGAATCAAACCTTCCAGTTGACAGACGACTTGCTCTTCCTCTGAGCCACCGTCACTGAGCTGTTCTGACTGTGGTGCAGATTCAGTGGGCGGAGTTACTGCTTACCTTGTGTAGTTTGGGCAGCGAAGGCAGTTTGGTGAGAGAGGTCAGACCCACGTTGACCATACTGAGAAACTCCAGCTCCTTAAAGTCGTCTGTGAGACCTTCGACCTCCCCATCTGCTGAGTGACTGTTGTCCAGGACCAGCTCTGCAATCTGAGACAGAGTTCCGGTCAACGTGTGGTCAGGTCATCTGGTCAACGTGTGGTCAACGTGTGGTCAGGTCATCCGGTCAACGTGTGGTCAACGTGTGGTCAACGTGTGGTCAACGTGTGGTCAGGTCAGACCGTCTGGTCAACGTGTGGTCAGATCATCTGGTCAACATGTGGTCAGATCATCTGGTCAACATGTGGTCAGATCATCTGGTCAACGTGTGGTCAGATCATCTGGTCAACATGTGGTCAGATCATCTGGTCAACGTGTGGTCAGACCATCTGGTCAACGTGTGGTCAGGTCAGGTCATCTGGTCAACGTGTGGTCAGATCATCTGGTCAACGTGTGGTCAGGTCAGATCATCTGGTCAACGTGTGGTCAGACCATCTGGTCAACATGTGGTCAGATCATCTGCTCAACGTGTGGTCAGGTCAGATCATCTGGTCAACGTGTGGTCAGATCATCTGGTCAACATGTGGTCAGATCATCTGGTCAACGTGTGGTCAGACCATCTGGTCAACATGTGGTCAGACCATCTGGTCAACATGTGGTCAGACCATCTGCTCAACGTGTGGTCAGGTCAGATCATCTGGTCAACGTGTGGTCAGGTCAGATCATCTGGTCAACATGTGGTCAGATCATCTGGTCAACGTGTGGTCAGATCATCTGCTCAACGTGTGGTCAGGTCATCTGGTCAACGTGTGGTCAGACCATCTGGTCAACATGTGGTCAGATCATCTGCTCAACGTGTGGTCAGGTCAGATCATCTGGTCAACGTGTGGTCAGATCATCTGGTCAACGTGTGGTCAGATCATCTGGTCAACGTGTGGTCAGATCATCTGGTCAACGTGTGGTCAGACCATCTGGTCAACGTGTGGTCAGATCATCTGGTCAACGTGTGGTCAGGTCAGATCATCTGGTCAACGTGTGGTCAGGTCAGATCATCTGGTCAACGTGTGGTCAGGTCAGATCATCTGGTCAACGTGTGGTCAGATCATCTGCTCAACGTGTGGTCAGGTCATCTGGTCAACGTGTGGTCAGGTCAGATCATCTGGTCAACGTGTGGTCAGGTCAGATCATCTGGTCAACGTGTGGTCAGGTCATCTGGTCAACGTGTGGTCAGATCATCTGCTCAACATGTGGTCAGGTCAGATCATCTGGTCAACGTGTGGTCAGATCATCTGGTCAACGTGTGGTCAGATCATCTGGTCAACGTGTGGTCAGATCATCCGGTCAACATGTGGTCAGATCATCCGGTCAACATGTGGTCAGGTCATCTGGTCAACGTGTGGTCAGGTCATGATAAAGTATCTGTGACGCCTTTTTTTAAATAAGGTTGTTGCTATATATATTTATATATTGCGATCCAGGACGGTGTTCACTGCTGCTTATTCAATTACCCATAATTCCTCTGGTGGTGTTTATATAGGCAGGAGGAACATCCGCCATTACTGCCTGTGTGTGTGTGTGTGTGTGTGTGTGTTCTTGTACTGCTGCACAGTGAGGACCAAAAATCGTATAAACCCTACAAACTGAGAACATTTGGACAGAGTGAGGACATTTTGTCTGGTCCTCACTTCTTTAAAGGGCTTAAGACCTGGTTTTAGGATTAGGGTTAGGCATCTTGTGATGGTTAAGGTTAGGGTCGGGGGCTAGAGAATGTATTATGTCTATGAGGGTCCTCACTATGATAGAAGCACAAACATGAGTGTGTGTGTGTGTGTAACAGTCTGTGAGAGCGAACTGGGAGTTTGACCTACTGCTGTGTGTGTGTGTGTGTGTGTGGGGGGGGGGGGGGGGGGCAGATGGCGTGTGTGTGGACAATAGCCCCTCCCCCCGACACACACACACACACTTTACTTCCCGCGCTGACAGTAATGGCGGAGCAGCAGCTTCCGTCTCCTCGTGCCTAAAACCACGTTAATCCGCTGCTGTTGCGCCATTTTGTCGCGTTACGACGTTTCCGTTCGACCCAATAAAAACTAAACACAAACACACCGCGATCTTTTGGCGGTTTCGTGGCGAATGTTCGTCGACGTCTCCGCTCCGTGTGTAACTCACGGCAGCCCGGTAACCGGTAACCGCCGACCTCCGGGTGTGAGAACCGACAACACACTCACAACAGGCGGCGGCTCCAGTAACAAAGCACGGTAATAAAACGTCGATAAAATCGATGTTTCCATCGAAGTTGAAGCCGCTGAGACTCAAAATGTCCGCTCCTACCGACTGTTGTTCTGAACCCCGACAACAGCGACTCTGTACCGGGCAGACCCTCGAGTCATTCCCCGGTGAGCAAGTGTCTGAGCGGCCGAGTAAAGGTTAACATTCTCGGTCATTAAGTGTATGAACCGGGAGCTGAGTGACGGTAAATACACGGATTTGACGGAGTCGCGGATGCTTCTACATCCAGCTGATCCGACTCTCACCGGCGGTTTAACGAGTGGAAGCACCGGGAGTTAGTTATGGAAGTGTTGGGGGGTTCAGCGCTCACCTCAGCCGGGCTCCGGCCCCGGAGCTCCAGTGTGACCCGCTTCTTCATGTCCATGCTGAGATAAAACGCTTCAGCGCGGCTGCAGCTCTTCCTTCGTCCGCCTCACTATCTTCACTGATCCTCCATGATACCTGTGGCCCTGCCCCCTACACTTATGCCCCGCCCCCATGTGTAGGTCACGCCCACAGTGGCAGAGGGCGTCAGTACGCCGCCGCTGACTGGACGGTGAACACGTCAATCTGCACAGATCGTCTTTAATCCAGGATCTGAGCGAGAATATCCTGAAGGCAACCTGGCAAAGCATCATGGGAGTTGTAGTCAAACGTCAGAAACACCTAATCATCTCGTTTCAGTTTAATCAACAATAACGAATCAACTATTCTAGCAGTGCATTTAAGTAGCTAAAATGCTCCGCAAATTTAATCTTTTAAAAATTCTCATGTCCTATTTCCTTAGTGTTCACATGAAGAATTCAATGTTAAAACATTAAAAATATGCCCATTCAAAATGATCAAATTCTCATCTTATATTCAAGGTAAAAAAAGAAAAAAAAAATCATGAAATTCATGAAATGTAATGATTTTGTTTATAATTACATGTCATGTTTGATACCTAGACCTTGTGCTGCATTCAGGCGTTAGTCACTGCATGGAAAACATGACATCAGACAGGAAGTTATTGAAAAAAAAAAGTGTTTATAATGTGTTCATTAACACAGGCAGCCATCATTCATCATCGTCAGGTTCACTTAAAAAAATACAACTTTATATTTACATAGAAAAGGTCGGCTTCATCAGCTCATAAAAACAACCACCTCTCTCTCACACACACACACACACACACACACCTGCCGTCAGCTGACAGGAAGTGATCAATAACTGATGACAGACAGCAGGTGTAAAGGGATGAACCAGAATAAACAAAACAAAACTTCAGATACGTTATGAGAACTGCTGCAGATTTTAAAAGGTAAAGGTTCAGGTCAGAGAAACGACGAGTTCAGGTACAGGTCAGAGAAACGACGAGTTCAGGTACAGGTCAGAGAAACGATGAGTTCAGGTACAGGTCAGGGAAACGATGAGTTCAGGTACAGGTCAGGGAAACGATGAGTTCAAGTACAGGTCAGAGAAACGATGAGTTCAGGTACAGGTCAGGGAAACAACTACAGGTCAGAGAAACGACGAGTTCAGGTACAGGTCAGAGAAACGACGAGTTCAGGTACAGGTCAGAGAAACGACGAGTTCAGGTACAGGTCAGAGAAACGACGAGTTCAGGTACAGGTCAGAGAAACGACGAGTTCAGGTACAGGTCAGAGAAACGACGAGTTCAGGTACAGGTCAGAGAAACGACGAGTTCAGGTACAGGTCAGAGAAACGACGAGTTCAGGTACAGGTCAGAGAAACGACGAGTTCAGGTACAGGTCAGAGAAACGACGAGTTCAGGTACAGGTCAGAGAAACGACGAGTTCAGGTACAGGTCAGAGAAACGACGAGTTCAGGTACAGGTCAGAGAAACGACGAGTTCAGGTACAGGTCAGAGAAACGATGAGTTCAGGTACAGGTGAGATGAAAATATTAAATTTTTGGACATTTTATTGTTAACAATTTGAAAAATAATCATCACTACAAAACAGTGACAGTGCTTTTTTTTGTACTATATTTGATTCAAAATGACCAATTCAGATGAATTATTGAATTTATTTTGTGGTTTAATCAAGGAAACGACAGTTTGAGCTGCGGGATGCTCGAGACTTCTGAATATCCCTGAATGCAGCATCAGAGACTTTGTTCTACAAAGCGTCATCTAAGTGAAACACAGCTGAAGGCAACAGTCAGTCAAGCCAATCAAAAGCCAATTAATCAATGAATCTATTGAGATTTTCCACATCTGAAATGTCATCACATCAGTTACTGACAAGCTCACACCTGATAATGGAAAACAGGCAGACTTAGTTCGGAACCAGAACCTGGGATCAGCCACCTGAGCGCCACCATCAGCTCCAGTCTGGCCAAACAGCAGGAAGTAAATGGGACTCGGACAGGAAATGGTATATTTGGTGATGTCACATCTGAAAATGTAAGATGTTTTTGTTTGAACTGTTGTGAGGAAATGAACGTGGACAAACTGCAGCTGAAAACAAACAGCTTCAGTGTTTGTGTTAAAAACAATGTTGACTCTTATTTTACACAAATGTTTAAATCATCGCACATTTACTGCAAATTAATGGCATTAAAGAAACCAGAGAGAAACACAGGAGTGTTTGTTGCGGTAGCCATTTTGATACATTACTATCAGAATGACATGTTTTCTGTTGAATTATTTAAAATGGTCACATGCTTTTATTTCTCGCTAATATTTCGGTCAAAATGGTGCCCGACTAAAAGCCCACAATCGCGTTGCTCGAGACGCCGTTTTGTCCCGTTCTTCTGCTGTACTTAACTCGTGTTTGTGTGTGTGTGTGTTGTTTTCTTAGAACAGCCATTTTACTTCCTCTCCTAGTGTTTCTGAATCGTTTCAAAATGGCGTCTGAGTGAGCCGTACTAATGATGATCCGGTCCGTCTGAGGAAGCCATTTTCTCCTCCCTCTCTCTGTGGAACGGGATCATCGTCTCTCTCTCTCTCTCTCTCTCTCTCCGTTACGAGCTGACCTCCGTTGGTTCTCCACCCGTCTCCACCAGCGTCACCTGACCCTCCTCGCCCTCCATGATGATGCCTCCCTCCTGCAGCACCACCATCTCCCCCTCCTCCTCCACCACGCTGGCCGGCCCCTCCTCTTCGTCCTCGTCTCCTCCCACCACCTCGTCGGGGCTGGCGGCGGTGTTGGTGTTGTTGGCCTGACTCTGGGCCATGGCCTCCAGCTTGATGCGATACTCCTCGGCCTCCTGTTCTTTACGCAGCAGCTGCTGACGATACTCCTGCGCCTTCCTGTTGGCTTCCTGCAGCTGCCGCTGCAGCAGCTCCTGCGGGAGGACGGACACACACACGTTCACTTCCTCTGGTCTGAGGCTCCGCCCAGACCCAGTCACCCCAGCACAGCCAGACTGTTCACACCTGACATTAAAATGTGTTCTGGACGTGTGTCATGTGACTGGATGAGGTCAGATCTGTGTGTGTGGAGCTTCAGTAAATGAACCATCAAACAAAAAAACTAATCATGATGAAAAGAGTTTATGTTGTCACTGTGAATAAATGAACACATGAACGCTGTAAAAAAATAAAACTGACCAGATGAGAGTAGCTGGGGAGGCGGAGCCTCTAATCTGTCATGAATGTGGATCTGAAGACACATCGTTTAGACCTGGACTTGGTGCAACCTGGCTGTGACTGGATCCCTGAAACGGTCTGAACCGGGTCAGACTGACCTCCAGGTTTGCGTCCAACTCACCGTTTCTCCAGTGTCGTGGTTGTTGGTCACCTCCAGCTTCCTCTTCCTGGACGGTGGTGGCTGCGTCTGCGGCTCCTCCGTCACCACCTCCTCCGTCACTGTGTTGGCAGGAACAGCCAGCACTGGAACCCAACACTCACAGTTAGCATCAGAGTTAGCATCAGAGTTAGCATGGTGGTGGTTCTTTGACAGTTTGAAAGGTAAAGGCGGTTGATGAGTCATACTCTGTTGTCCGTGCTGCATGGTCACAAAGAACGGCTGAGTCATCCCTCCTGTCGTCTGCAGGTTACCGTGCTGATCTGTTACTATGGTGATCACCCTCTGACCGCCCTCATTGACAACAGTGGCGTGCTGAATGTTAGAGTCCAGAGCGTTGGCCGCCATTGCCTCCTCTGATTCTCCTGAAACACAAACATTAGCAACACAGCTAACAGCTAGTTCACAAAACACCACACACAGTCTTCAGTCAACAGAGTCAGAGAAGAGTCAGCGAAGAGTCAACAGAGTCAGCGAAGAGTCGGTGAAGAGTCAACAGAGTCAGAGAAGAGTCAGCGAAGAGTTAACAGAGTCAGCGAAGAGTCGGTGAAGAGTCAACAGAGTCAGAGAAGAGTCAGCGAAGAGTCAACAGAGTCAGAGAAGAGTCAGCGAAGAGTCAACAGAGTCAGTGAAGAGTCAGCGAAGAGTCAACAGAGTCAGTGAAGAGTCAACAGAGTCAGAGAAGAGTCAACAGAGTCAGAGAAGAGTCAGAGAAGAGTCAACACAGAGTCGGTGAAGAGTCAACACAGAGTCAGTGAAGAGTCAACAGAGTCAGTGAAGAGTCAACAGAGTCAATGAAGAGTCAGTGAAGAGTCAACAGAGTCAGTGAAGAGTCAACAGAGTCAGAGAAGAGTCAACACAGAGTCGGTGAAGAGTCAACACAGAGTCAGTGAAGAGTCAACACAGAGTCAGTGAAGAGTCAGTGAAGAGTCAACAGAGTCAGTGAAGAGTCAACACAGAGTCAGAGAAGAGTCGGCGAAGAGTCAACACAGAGTCGGCGAAGAGTCAACACAGAGTCGGTGAAGAGTCAACAGAGTCAGTGAAGAGTCAACAGAGTCAGTGAAGAGTCAGTGAAGAGTCAACACAGAGTCGGTGAAGAGTCAACACAGTCAGTGAAGAGTCAACACAGAGTCAGAGAAGAGTCGGCGAAGAGTCAACACAGAGTCAGTGAAGAGTCAACAGAGTCAGTGAAGAGTCAACACAGAGTCAGAGAAGAGTCAGTGAAGAGTCAACAGAGTCAGTGAAGAGTCAACACAGAGTCAGAGAAGAGTCGGCGAAGAGTCAACACAGAGTCGGCGAAGAGTCAACACAGAGTCGGTGAAGAGTCAACACAGTCAGAGAAGAGTCGGTGAAGAGTCAACACAGAGTGTGTGTGTGTGTGTGTAGTACCTGCGTTGGCCTTGTTGAGCAGCTCAGCCAGGTTGACCACGCCCCCCTGGATGGCAGGAATTCCCTGGATGATGAACTGTGGCTGGTTGGTGCTGCTGTTCGTCTCCACATTCAAACTCACCTGGTTCATGTTCACCTGATTCTGCATGCCCTCCTGCACACACACACGCACACAGATGTCATGTGACCTGCAGCGTCACAGCGTGACCCCTCGAGTGTCAGCTGTGGATCTCTTACCTGCAGCAGCAGCATCAGCTCCGTGTTCTGAATGTCGGCCGCGATGTCAAACGGCGTCTTGTCGAACTTGCTGAGTGCGTGAACGTCGGCTCCGTGTTTGATGAGCGTCTGTGCGACGCTGTGGTGACCGTGCTGAGCCGCCCAGTGCAGCGCCGTCATCTTCAGCATGTCTTTGGCGTTGATGTCTGCGCCGCTCTGAGAGGAAACACTCATCAATCTATTGACTACACACATGCTCACTTCCTGGTTTTCAATAATCCAGACTGTTTCCTGTAATCTGTCAGTCAAAGACACAGAGACATTCTACAGTCAAGTTACACACAGTGTTTAGTGATGGATCATTGAACTTATCTGTACTTAAGATAAGAAGTTTTTAGTGAAGGGTCTGTTCACAGAGATGCAGCAGTGATCCGCTGTCGTCTCCTCACCACAGTGACATTTAAACACCTTTTTACATTTTACACCATGATTAATCCCTCAGGATTAACTACTGCAACTACTGTGACTAAAACTTCTTATAAAAGAGAATTACTTTAAGAAAGAATGACTTTAATGACAGGAAGTAAAGGAGCTGGTTTATATTTGAGTCATTAGTGATTACCCACTGATCAAAATGTCACAGTAAATATCTGATCAATTTAATTATAGATAAGCTGTAAAACCAGAGTCAATAAAAACTGATTTAAGTTTGGTCAGTGTGTATTTGAATTAAGGGGTGGAGTCACCTGACCTGATCATCTGGGTCACATGTTACTGTCAGGCGGGATCAGATGTCAGTACCAGGTCATGTCGGAACAGGACAGAAGAGCAGAGTATTTCATACCCGGACCAGCAGCTCCACGATCACCGTGTGTCCCTCAGCGGCGGCCATATGTAACGGCGTCCTGTCCACTTTGGTGCGAGCGTCTCTGCTGACGCCGGCTCTCAGCAGGACGTCAGCCGTGGAGTAATGACCGTGCTGAGCGGCCAGGTGGAGCGGTGACGTCCCCAACTGCACACAAACACACACAAACGCACACGATGGCCTTTGTGTTACACCAGCCTCATGACATTACATCCTCTGTTTACATCATTACAGGTTATAAACGTCTCCAGACTCCTGACTAAATGAATGGGTTCATCGGTTTGAGTGGTTTTTCAGTTTCTGTGATTTTTCAGTTTCTTAAATGTTAATATTTTCTGGTTTCTTTGCTTCAAATAACAAAGAAATCATTAAAACTGAATCATTTTGGTTTGTGGACAAAAACAAGACATTTGAGAAACATCATCATTTCCAGGTTTGCTAACCCTAACCCACAAACACTGTTCAACATTTTTTGACATTTTTTTACAGAACAAACTCCTCATAAATTATTGAGAAAATAATTTGATTATTTGATTATGAAAATAGTCGTAAGTTCAGCTCTACTTTTAGACTCAGGGTTGATCAGACTTGGACTTCCTGCTCAGCAGCCGTGGTGTCACAACAATGACAGTTACCGTGGCAGGGCGTGAATGTTAAAACATCAGAGTCAAATATCTGTTCAAGTGTCACATTTTAAAACTTTGAAATTACTTCAGAACAGTCAAATGTCCGTACAAGTGTAGCATACATTTACCCAGGTGAATATAATTACAGGTGAACAATGTGTCAGGGATCATTCTCACCCAGTCGGTGGTGAACGGCGCTCCATTGGCCATCAGGTTCCTGACCTCATCATCTTGACCTTTACGTGCCGCCTCCAGCAGACGCTTCCCCAGATCCACCAACGACATCTGCAGACGGTCGCACTCTGTCATTAAGTTTCTGGACAAACAGGAAACTTAAATAATAATGAATCATTGTATACTGTGATGTAAAATCACTGAGTTTCTCTGTGGGCTTTGGTGTGGGAGAGTGAGTGGTTTACATTCATCTGTCCAACTGTAAGTTTAGATAATTATATTCCTCTATTGGTGAAGTTTAGTTTGTTTTGCTACATAATAAAGATTATGTATGTATTGACTATTGTGTTGTTGGTATCTAAATTTAAAAAAACAACAACAATCTACAATCTATAATAAATTTCTTTAAAAAAAATAAAAATAAAAACTGTTGTTTTTTTTTTTCAAGGAAAGAAAAGCCAAGAAAAGACAAACAAAAAACATTGCGATCGTAGCAAAACGACAACGTGTCCGATAACGGAATCACAGCTGCGGGTTTAAGGTGCCAACATCGTCAACAAAAACAGCAGGTAAACTTAAACAAGTGTGTGACGCAGCGCACAGGTGACAAAGAGCGGGTTCATGTTACACACGTGAACACGAGTTTATTTTACGGAACAACGAGAAAAGTGGGCGAAGCTGTAGGGAAAAAGTTAGCCCGCCGCTGCGTCCGATAATGGAAGCACACGGCTGCTCAGCGCGTGTGATTGAGAAACGGTAGCGGAGGACGAGTTTTTTTGAGCGGAGCCATTTTAGGCGCCTTCACGGTCAGAAAGAGTCCGCCATGTGCCGCGTCCCCACGCCGCCTCTGCCCGTTAAACACCGACATCTGCCCCGACACAACACCGACAGGAAACCGTTTGATAAGAAGTTGTTGGTTTTCCGGAGGAAGTCGCACAGAAATTTCCTATTTTACCCTCGCAGGAAAAAAAACTACTTCCACATCCGGTTAAAGTGCTTTCTACCGCCGAAGCGTCACTGCTCTGCCCGGCGCTGCCGCCGCTCCTGCCGCTCATTCTGCCCCCGTTCACCGACTCAGCTTCAGCCGAAAAACACCGGTAAACCTCCGGGACAGACGCGGCTCCTGTACTCACCGTGTCTGGGTGTGTGAGGAAGAGCCGTCGCGCTGTGGCACTACTCACAGCTAATGTTAGCACGCTAGCCGGTTAGCCAGACGAGTTTCTCAGGTTTCAGCGATGAAATCCTCGCGGTTGTTTTAAACAGCGCAGTCGAGTGCGCACTTTAATCCACACTGCATAAAAACACGGAGATTAGCGGCGCGGCGGCTCGTCGTTTTCTCCCGGGCTTGTTTACTGCATTAAGTTACTGAAACAAGGCCGCTATCCCCCGGATGTCAGCAGTATGGCCTTCAAATTAAAAGACGGGACACGATCGATTTGAAAACTGTTTACTATTTTATGGGTATGAAATAGTTTGGGTTCATTCATAGAGTGGTTTATAACAGATGCTTCTTTTAATCATTTTGATTTTACTTTCACGTTAAATATTATTGTAAAATGGGTATACTGTTAAGTATATATACTGCATGTTGGGCTGCAGCTAAAGAGAATGATATAAAGATTTGCATGAATTGAAGGATTATTACAGTAGCTACACAATAATGATGTAATGATCATTGCTACAAACTTATTTTATATTAGAGTATATGGAGTTTTTGGAGGTCTGTGAAGTTGTGATATATCTGACATCCAGCTTTGATTAAAATATCATCGTGCGGATTTACAAATGTATGAAAACAGTCCTCGATCATTTTTAAATATAATACTTAAAATGCCATTTAAGTCCTGAACCTACATCTTAGTTAGTGTCAGATTTTTGCACTTAATGAATCAAGACGCACGAGTTTTTATTAGCTTTAATTTAACTGTATGTCCATGTTATTAACTGCTGCTTGCTGATTTGTAAAGTACCGGTTTTAATCGTTATGTTGAAGTCAGTACTTTATGTTGAAGGTCCAGACAGGAACTGTTGTCGTCAGTTCGTTTCCACTGACGCTGTTGTTTAGCAGCTAGTGCTGTTAGCCGTTAGCTTGTATGCATGCAGAGGGTTAGCAGGTGAAACTGAAGCATCTTTTACCTTCTTCTCCCTCAGATTCCGTCACTGTACGTCTCCTGACGTCACTGAGACTTTGTCACGTGTTCACCTACGGGGAACGAGCGTAAAAACGCGGATTTATGTGTGTTTTTCCTGCCACAAATATGGCGGCTCCGCGACACCGGAGGTGGAAGCCAGAGTGAGCGTTAACCTCCCAGTGGGCGGAACCAGGGAGCGCGCGCACACTGACCTCAGGTCTGTTCATAGTGCTGCGTCACGCTCAGAGCGCGGGAAGGAGCGCCGACCTGAGATCAGCTGAACGGAGAAGAAGAACAGGAGTGGCTTAAATTAAAAAAACAAAAAAACAAAAAAAACAACTGGATTAGTTTTATAAATAAAAACATCAAAACAGTCACGTTTTTGATTGAAGCCAATGGCGGGCTAGGGTTAGGCTAGCTAACCTTTCTCAGGTTGTCAGTGGTTCATGTTAGCATTGTAGCAAGTTTTCTTAACTAGCGAGCTAATCTCGTTGAACACATGACTTCAGTATTTCATCCATTAAACCTGTGCTGCCTCAGCTCACAGACACCAGCAGGGGGCGCTGGTCATTTCCACAAGTAGTCACATCAGAGGTCAAAGTGTTTTCTGATGATAAAGCACATTTTATTGTTGTTGACAAACAGAACAAAGCCAAAAAAAAAAAAACCTAATTTCTAATAAATAATTTGACACAAGACATTATACGATTATTTAAATAACTTAATCATTTGATCATAAATAAATAAATACATTCATGAAACAAAAGCGTTTTTTGCCTTTTTACACATTGTGACGTAAATGAGGAGAATAATGTGAGTGACGAGTGACATGCAGCTGTAAACAGATCCATTATCATTTAAAGTTAAGTTTCAGCTACAATGATGTGGTTTTCATAACAATGAGTGAGTGAGTGAGTGAGTGAGTGAGTGAGTGAGTGAGTGATCCTGCTGTTTCATTCCAGAGTGAATGTTCTCACATGTCATCATGTCAAATCTGACCCGGGACCAGTCGCTGCACCTGTGGAGGGCTTTTAATTTGAAACAACAGACTCTTCTTTTTTTACTTTGATGACTTGTGTTAAAGTGTCTCCCGCGGCTGCTCCAGGGTCAGGGGTCAGGGGTCAGGTCTTAGAGCAGCAGGTTGAGGTCGGCCAGCAGAGCGTCCACATCGGCGATGGGAGCTCTCCAGTAGTTAAAGGAGGAAAACTGCAGCAGCTCAGTCTGAAGAAGAAGAAGAGGAGACATGTGACCACATGGTTATACTCCACACCAAACCTCAGAGAGAAAACCAGTGATTTTAGCTCACAGGGACACAGGAG
>JAFBJR010001954.1:0-67790 GCA_016785285.1 Brachirus orientalis
GGCCAAGGGTTTGCAGCGCTGTCAACAAAGCAAAGGGTGGCTACTTTGGGGAATCTAAAATATAAAACATATTTAGAATTATGTCACACTTTTTTGTTTACTACATAAATCAAAACTATGAATGTGTTCATTCATAGTTTTGATGCCTTCAGTTAGAATCTACAATGTAAATAGTCATGAATATAAAGAAAAACATTAAGTAAAAAGGTGTATCCAAGCTTTTGACTGGTAGTGTATGTCTTACGAATGATGCAGCAGCATACTATACTATACTATACTATACTATACTATACTATACTATACTATACTATACTATACTATATAGAACAACTTTCAAATGTTGTTCTGCTGTGATAATTTTCTGTGACTAATGCAGAAAAGAAAATGTTGTAAACCAGGTCCTTCAAAAGATCTATTTCAAAATGAATCAACTTGCAGTTAATGGCTCGAAGATATAGGGAAATGATCTCTACATACCTGGCAAAAAAAAAGGCTTTGTTTTCCAACAGCATGGTTCATATCCATAAGGTAGTAGAACTAAAATGTTTTTATGGGATTCATTTTATTTTCAGATTTTATGATATGCTGATCTTTGAGCTGTTCCCTCTGTTTAATAAGACTTTTGTCCTTTTCATCTTTGTCAGATGAAGTCCGTTACACATTTGTGACATATTTTCATTCATATACAGTACCTCATTCTCATGAAATGTTCTTGGATTACTTTGGTCCAACAGATAATTAATCCCTCTATCAAACATAGTAAGAGAAAAACAAAGTTTACATTTAGTGTCTGTCTCCATCTCACTTAATCTTAGTTTTTCTTAATTAGGCCAAGTTTGGATTAAGAGAGGAAATGAGGACAGAAAGAGAGTGGGATTGTTTAACAACTGAATATAATCCACTTTTGATTTATTCTACTTCTTGTCTCTGTAAAGTGTTCTTTAGAGTTTTAAAAGGCACTTATAAATACAATGTATTATTATTATTATTACTTTTAAAACTGCTGTTGTATCTAATTTTTGTAGTGATTTTTTTTTTATTTTCCTTGACATGAAGTACATACAATCCTTGGTAAAAAAAAAATATCTTTCAAAAATAAATTGACTACTTTAGTTTGAAACTTGTTTGTTTTTAAAAGGAATAAACATCTTAATTCTTTGTTAAATGCATGGCAGATGGTTCTGTATTTCCATTTGTGTGATCATCTCATCAGTGGATATGCTGATGCAGCTTCTTACAGAAACAGAATGTATATTTTTTTTTCTTTTCTCACATGGAGAAACAACTTCTTGGAGAGAGGGAAAAAAACAGCATGAAAACCGTCTGCAGAATTTTGATGCCGTGCACTCTTTTTCTCAGTTATTTTTAAAAACTTGGAGTAAAGCAGACATGAGAGAGAAAGGCAGAAACAATGTGAAGATGAAGGATTATTCGTGTCTTTCAAAGAGACTATCTCTCTATGTTGGAGACATTCTGACTGATCTCTCAGAACAAAGGAAGTATGAAAATAACAGTGCTTCTGGCACTGCTCTGTCTTAATGTATTTTAAAAACTCAGCACAACATGAGGACAGTGTAAGTCCACAACATAGTGCAATTAAAGTCTATATCAACACAGAATCTGCGTTCTGTGTTTTGCAGCCCACTGGTTCCTTGGTAGTTGTCCTTATGGCAATAATGCACAGCCTAACACTGTCTGTTGAATAAGGTCCCTGTCTGTCAAAATCCATTCACTCACTGCAAATTAATTCCTGTCTCCTTTAGGTGAATGAGAATTTGAAGCAAAATGAGGCACTTTCTAATTTAGCTGCTGCTGTTTTTGTGGAATGGGAGGTCATTTGTGTGAAAATGAATAACCAAGCAGATTGGCTGATTAGCATACTCCTATGGGGGATGCATATAGCCTGGACAAATGCAGTGATGTACAAGCTAACTTAATTAGAAGTAAATAAGAAATGCTCAACAAGATTGTATATGCACTGGGGGGAATATATATTTATTCTGGGCTCAAAATGTGAGGTTCAAAATATACACATACGTACAGCAAATAACAATTGTTGTGACTAAATTATGATTAAAATAAGGCCTGATCAATGTGGGGCTGAAGAAACCAGCACCGCATTCGCTGCCCACAGCGAAAAAGTTAGATAACCATACATATCTTACCTTAATGTGAAAATGAGCTTCTCTCACACACTCACATGTGTACAGTACATGCACATGACCGCAGTTCATGAGTTCCTGCATCTTCCAGAACCATCCTCAGCAGCCCCAGAGAACAGATGTAAAGTGGTTGGTGTTGTTAGATGAGGGTTTCATGTGTAAGTGCAGAGAGAGGAACTGCAATGAAAACTTTCACAGCATCTTCACAAAGTGCATCATGTCTTGTGTTGAATTCTCTTGTAGTGAAGCCACTGCTGGTGGATAAACGGGTTTAAAAGTAAGGCTGCAACCAAACATTATTTTCATAATTGATTCATCTGTCTGTCTGTTTGGTCCATCAGAGTTTCCCCTCACCTCAAAATGATGATGCCTTATTTTGTCCAATAACAAAATCACAGTTTTAATGATTTCTCTGTTAAATGAAGCAAATAAACCAGGAAATGTGTACATTTAATATGCTGAAAAATAAAACCTAACTGATTATTTAATTGATTATTCATTAATGCAGCCCCAGTTAAAGGGAGAACAAAAAGTGTCCTTAATGAAGAAAGTTGTTTTAGATATAATAGTAATGAGTTTCAAACACTTTGGCCTATGCTAATTTATTTCTGTTTAAGATTGTAAGCGTGGTTCATGAGTTTATAATGTAACAGCATTGTCTGCACAATTGCCACTGCTGGACTGAGAACATGCAGCTAATTAAAAATAATGAGCTACTGTGGCATTGCCAGTTATATGCTAAGACAGTGGACATGAACCTACAGTATAAGTAACAATATACACTATGTCTGTGTCTTCAGTTTATTATATTCTTTTTTTATCTGAAACTTTACTACTAACTTAACTGACATATGCCATAAAGTAGAATGTTGTAGTTGTTTTTGTGGCATAGACCCAGAACCAGAGGTTCCATAGTCCTAACACAGGCAGTGCAGACCTGCTCAGGCTTTGACTGAGGTGACATTCTGAAATAAGTTTATGCACCATCAAACTAAACTAAACAAGTCCTATGTTGTGTAGTTTCATAATAATATTATAAAGTAATTAAACATTTTTAGTAATATTTAGTAATACATATAGTAATAAACTATTTTTAAAACCAGTCCACATACAGCATCATACTTTTTCAATGCTCTTTAGAGTTGCAAATTAGCATAGCTATAAACTCATCATTTTAGCTTTTTTATAATTATCATTATACACTGCTCCAAAAAATAAGGACACATGTAAATAACATTTGTTAACTTTTTTTTTTATCTGATTTTGAAGAACATGTTAACAGTGACCAACTTCTTTCTGTTTGGCTACTCCTTTTAGGGGTCAGCTAATTGCAATGTTCATTAGAAACAACAAATTACTACTACTACTAATAATAATAATAATTATTATAATTATAATTATAATATTAAAGACATTTAGTGCTGAGTTCAAAGTCATATCAAAAATCCAAATAAATAGTGTAACCTTACAATTTGAGCATCATATTATAGCATATTTGGATGTGGACTAGTGACCATTTGAATTTAACAAATGTAGAAATCAATTCAATGCAATACTCCAGTTCAACTTCCATAAAAAATAAAATAAAAGTCAGTCCTGGATTTAAAATCATACCAATAATCCAAATATAATATTCAAAGTATAACCTTACGGTAAACATAGAAGGTTTAAAAATAATCCAGGAGAAAAAAAAAACTTTCAGAAATAAAAGGAATAAAATACAGGAAAAAAATATGTTTTATATATATATATATATATATATATATGTAGGTAACAATAAATGAAACTAAACTTCCAGAATTAAAATAAGCACTGGATGCACAAATACTAAATGGACAATGAATGTGACCTGTCTTCAGTATGTAAGTGCATTTCTCCAGGAGTTTGTTTTTGCGAAACTGTGCCTTAGAAGACAATCTTTTCCCATCCAGATTCAGAAGGACCTTTTTGCAGCACCTCAAAAGTGCATTTGAGTTCCGGTGGGTAGCTCAGGTTCAAACAATATCCAAATACCCCAGCAATCCCAGTGTTTGTCAAATGACTGAGGACTTCCACACCTTCATTTATAATGCCAATGTCTTCAGGGTCATCCCGAGGCTCCGCAACCTCCTTCTGATTGACAAACACTCCCATCACTGTTTGTCCCATGGCAGTGGTGGCCTCTCTGTCCGTGTTCTGTGGAAAGATTGACATAAATATGAGTCTACACTAAGTGATGCATATGAAAAACCAATGCATACATATATGAAATGCTAACCATGAAAAAACAAACAAACAAATTTAATAAAAAATAATTACTAAAAACAATTAAATCATCTTTAACATGTTTTCATGAGAGAGCCCTCTTTGTCATTTAAGTTCTTGTAAAGCAAATACGGTTTCTCCTCTAAATACATCACATGTTAGAACTGTGTTGTCAAGAATAACAACAGTCTTCATGATTTTTGGGGGGTCTAAAAAAAAATGTGCTCTATGATGCACAGGAGCCACAGTTTGCATAACTCCTCCTCAAACACTGACCAGAATAGTGTGCATGAAAAGGTGTTTAGTAACACTCTATTAGTAACATTCTGTGGGGTGACAAAGTCACAAGACATTTTTATTACTTAACAGGGAGTGTAGTGTTGTTCTGTAGAAAAGGGGAATCATTGCAAACATTCAGCATTTTTGGCAACATTTAGAAAAACAAACTTCACTCCTGGTAAGAAATTGAAAATTTTAGTCTTTAGAGCCCCAAAGTCAAAGTATTCAATGTATATGCAAGTTCTCAAGGTACAGGGTGGCTTCTAATTTCAACCAAAACATTCACCGTGTAATTCTCCCCATTGTGTGTAGAGAAACACATTCACAGAGCTGCCATGACAAGGCAAATAATGCATTTCAACAAGACAGGTGGGCTCAGTTTAATACCAACCTTGGAAATGTCCACCATGATGCGTTTTATTTTTTTTTCCAGCTGCTCCACCTTTACAGCAAAACATCTCCATTAGGTGGGGAGAGTAACCATCCAGTGCAGCAAAGAAAGTTGAAAGCAGGGATACAGCTGATATACACAGACACTCCTTATCAATCTGAAAAACATAACCAATGACCATGTGACTCACCGTCATACAATATCACAGCAAAACACAAAAAAGATGCTTGATCACTTTTATTAGCGAAGAGTGAAACTATTAGTCAGCACTGCTACATTTTTACCTCCTAGGCCATACTTCAAACCTGAGCACTATAATTTACTTCTTTCACAGTAAACAGGGCAGGCCATCTGCTCATGAAGCCTGCAACCTACGGCTGTCCTTGAAGAATTCCCAGCCTTCTCTATGAGAAAGTCTTCTCCATTTTCATTGTCACAATGTGGTTGTGTCTTGCTCTCAGAAAGAAGTTCAATTCTCTCTTTTTCCAAACTCTCAGTGGATTCTTCTTTTCGGTGTGCTGGACAGTAATTAACTTCTGCTCTTCTGGGCTTTTTCACATTCAAGTCTGCCAAAGATTTGTCTTGGTTCTTACTTTTACATGAATTTATAGCCACCTCAGTGCATCCTATCCCTCTTTGCTTGGGCTGGAATTTGGTCATCTAATACTTAAGGCTGACCTTCCACTCATAACAGCCGTTAAAGGACCCCTGCTCCCTCAGACAAGGATGCTTTTTCACCAAAACTTCTGCAACATCATTCAGATCATCGTCAGTTGGGTAGGCTTTGAACTGAATAATTTCTTCAGACAGTCATTCCAGAATGAGAGATTTCATTTCGGTGAAGGGTTCAAGTAAACCCCTTTGCAATGCACTCAGAATTAGCCTTTTCATGTTGCAGTTCAGTCTCGAAGGAGGGAACTGTGAAGACACTTGTCCAAACCCAGTGCCTTGTAGACGGTGATGACCCTGGAGACGAAGCAGGCTATGTATCATGTGTGTCAACCGAGCAGATTGATGAGGACTCAGACTCAAGTGTCATTGTATCAGTGTCTGCAGAACATTGCAAGTATACAACCTTTACAGACATTTTTACAAACTCATTTCCAAATGCAGCATCTTGATATTGAAGCCAAAAATCTTACTGCAGTCCAAAACTTCATGGTCTGGCACAATTCCTTCATGGAGTCTGGTAATCCTGCAGGCAGAATTAACTTCCTAGCATCATCTTTACCATGAGTTATTCTCACAGAGTGTCCCTGCGCATGAGGAGGAAGAGGTAGAAGGAGACTAGTTCAATAAATCAATAAAATTGATGTTAACATTTTGTTTCATGAGTAATTTTATGTATCATTAATGTAATTGAGTAAATTGTGGCCAAAAAAATGTACAAACAGGAACATTTAAGGACACGCCCGTGCGCTCTGCTGCTCTGCCTGCTACACAACATAGCACGCAACATGCCACAAAGAATGCACTGAATTTTATGAGATGAGAGAAGCCAAATATATACTCACTATCTGATGCCGAGGCTGTTTGTGGTTGGCTGAGAGCGATGTGAAGTCATTAGTTTGCATCACAGTTTCAGCTGCGTTAATTAAATTCCATTACACGTGCCAAACCGCCTTTGACCTGACATCAGATGTGACGGGACAGTCGATCTGTTATATAGATATAAATGTACATAAATATAAATGTTACATTAAATATCTGAATCAGCTGTCAACACCTCCCCCTGCTGCGCCACCACACCCGCCTCGGCGCACCTCGGTTTATCAAATTATTGGTCTACCAAATGTTGTTGTGCTGGACAAAATTACCACTGCGCGGGCTGCGCTATGCTGTGCTACCCTGTGCTGCACCACTCTGCGCTGCACCACGAAATTTGAGCCCAATGTTGCTCATCCTCCATGAACAAGGTAACACAGCTCAATCTTTTGGTGTATGTGAATAGTGTTTCCTCTTTTTGTGGGTGTAAAATGTACTGTAATTATTTGTTCTGAAAGGGCAACCATGAAATACACAACTAACTATCTGATTACTATGCAAATGTCTCCCAATATGCAGAAATCTCATAGTAGAGAGATCATAGCATTCACATGACTCACATTTATTTGATGCTGTTTAAAGTGAGCATGGACAGTTCACATATGCATAGATAATGTTGACCTCTCCCATAATGAGGTTGCAAATTATAATGTTTAAGTAAGTTTTACCTACTTCTCTCTTTGGTTTAACAATGCCTGCACTGCCACATACATGCCACTGAAAGGAGAGGGGGAGACTATTAAGGCTGCCAATGGATTCCATATTTAAGTTAATATGTAGTTTGTGAAATATTAATTATCCCGACAATCCTATTTCACAAGAAATGTACCAATTAAGCTACTCAAACCCAAGCACCATATTGCTGCAAAGTGTAAAACCTAATACAATTAACAGAAACAGAGTAGTTAAAAACATTTAAAATTAAAATTTATGTGAAGTGGCTAATACTTATTTAAAAATGTATGAATATGACATCAGATAAAAAACAATAATAATTTATGATGTATTTCTGGATGAAAACAAAGAAAAAAAAAAACTGTTATAAAATTTGCAGCATGTAGATTTGCTTTTCTTTTATCAGAGAAACGCAAATCCCAAAGATGCAGTCATAATGTTTGTGTTGATCTTAGGTTACAGAAGCATGTAAAATCTCAGTAGCAGCAATGTTTAATCGAGATCAGTATTTTCATAACATGTCAAAAGGTTAAACACAAATTCTCATTTAATGTGGTCCAAAGGTCCAAACTTTTGACTGGTATTGTATTTGAGCTTCTATGGAAATAATAACAACCAAGGACATAACCACTTACTATTCGCCATTGCTACTGGCAAACATGTCCTGACATGAACGCAAATGCTGCACACTTCCGCCCATTTTTTTGAGTGCACTGTGCTCTTGGTTTGATTTGTTTATATATATTTTGTTTTATTTTTTCAAAACCTGAACTTTTGGATTTGTTATTGGTGCAATACTTTAATAATAATTGTTTATATGGACTACTTATTCAAGGTGTTCTACTTATTATTATTAATGTTGCACAACTTTAATGTCTTTGTTTAACTGTATTCAATTTTTATTTTGCACAATTTGTACTTTTTTTTTGTGTGTATTGTTAAGGTTTTGGATTCTACCTTAAGATATAATAAATTTATTTAATTATAATACCGTGGTATACTAATAAGAGGGGGTTAGGTTACCCTGTAAGACTGTCTCATATCCAAATTCTCTTACAAATTTTCTTACAAATACAGTGGATTATGATTTTGGACATCCCTCTTTCATTGCTACATATGTACAGATTGATCTACGGTGTTATGAACCTGTCACATAAGGGGAATGGGTGAAGTTGTTGTTTATGATGAAAGAATGTGAATGGAAAGCTACTTTTGGTTCTTTGCTTTATTTAATATGTTGATATTTGCAAAAGAGATTATCGTTAACTCTGTAGATCATCTGTAGATCTTAACAGTGAGCATTAATTAACTACACGTCACAGCTACACAACCAAGATGCATACTGATGCTGCTGCTTGTCCATATTTGCTATGTTGCACTATTTGAATGTGACTCTGCGGCACTTGTTTTAATTATCTGCCTCTAAAGCCAGAGACCAACATCTCCTGTCATCTCAGTGATTAGGAAAGATGCTAATCCATGTACATTCATGTCAGTCCTAAAATGAAGTGGTATTTGCTGAGTGTTCATGCCTGAAGTGCTGAAGTTAATTGGGTACATAGAATAAACTCGAGTAGCACATTCATGACGGAGTACAACGATCATGTTTTATGCTCAGCATATTGCTTGTTATGATTCTGGATCAGTAGATAGGCCTAGTATTGACTGATAACTTCGTCCTAATTACATGGAAAATGCAAATGGGGGAGTCGCTAGGAAAATGATGGAATACATTACAACATCAAGTTATCTATGTGTAAGAAATAAAGTCATGCCCAGGCATGTTCGTGTTGTCATTTGGCTTTATACATAGAGTAATAAATTAATGTGATACATTGGCCCTGATTTTATCATTTTCTGCCATATACGTATGTTGCTATAATAGTACTGTAGGGCTGTGACTGACAGTCTGAGTGTAGCTGCTCTCCTCTGGGAAATGTCTCTGGCAAACACTTGATGTGTTAGAGGCAGCGTTACACTCTCTCTGAACACTGATTAGTTGGCTTTAGGCTTTATGTGTATGAATTATGCTCTTTGTCAATGGCTCCTCCTGGAATATAATGACTTTGTGCAAGAGGATGTGCTGAGGCCAAAGTTCAAAGGTCAAAAGTTAAACCATATCTGAGTGCAGTGCACATCTATGTATGAACACAAAGATCAATCTGACTTTAAAAATGCAATCCAAGTTGCAAAAGAAACTAGAAAAAACTAGACTAGAAATTAAAAAAATTAAACTAGAAATTAAAAACACACAAATACACTAGTTAAGGTTATCTATGCACACAGCGTCCTTGAAGGAGTTTATTTCCACATTCACTTGTAGTCCACTGTGGGGGAAGCAAGACAACATCTCATTCTTTCTTTTTTTCATTGTTGAGGACAAAATTATTAGCCCCCCCACTGGAAAGTTCATTATTTTTAAAGTATCTCCCACGTGCTGTTAAACAGAGAAAATAACTTTTAACACAGCTTTTTCAAACATCTTACTTTCATTTTGGATGCTTGCATTATTTGACTTTGCACACAGAAATGAAATTATTCCACGAAATCCACGAAAAGATATTATAGCATGTTCATTTGAAGGATCACAACTGTTTATGAGAGGCTCTATTCATTTTATTTTATTTTATTCCACTAGCTCACTGAACACTAAAGCTAAAAAAAAGATGTTTTTCTATTGTAAAAGAATAGTGTTTACCAGACATATCGCATACTTTTCACACAAAAGTGCTTTTAGACCTTATGACACAACACTGGTTCTGAGGAAAGTACCTGTGCCCTTAGCACCGTCTTGCTGCTGCTGCAGTCATCAAACAACAACCACCAGTGACACTTAAATTTTCTCTTATCCCATAAAGTAATAGAAATAGTAAAGAAAATGTATTTTTAATGAAATATTAATGAAGGTGATGATAAATAATTGTAATGGTAGGTTGAGGAACATGGGGTCAGTAGTCGCCTTGAAATCACAGCTTCTGACTTTGCAACTCTGGAGGCAGAAGTATCTGCAGGTACACACTTTGGTAAATGGAGAGAGAGAGAAAGAGAGAGAGATAAAGAATGAAGCACACAGCCTGGACTTCCATTTGCCCGTGTGAGCAATCAAACCAGAGTTGGTGATGCACTGATTTTGAGAAAGTTAAAATCCCACTGGCAGGAAAACGCAGACTATAATTTAGTGGGCTTGACTGTTTCACTGAAGAACGACATCCAAGTGTAAAATGATAACACATACAACATGTCATACGGTAAAATAATAAGATGCTAACTTGATGTTAAGGCTAGCAATTGGTTGCAAGTCAAAGGGCTATAGATGGAGACTGTCTGTCATCAGAGGAAGAAGACCTTGATTGTTATTAGTTGTCAAATGCTTGAGCCATTTACTTTTCCAGACTTTTGTTGCCTTTGTTTCAACTTTTTTGAGATGTGTCGCTGCCATCAAATTCAAAATGAGCTAATATTTTTCCATGAAATGATATTTTGTTTATGTTCTACTGGCAAAACAATATGGGTTCATGAAATATGCAAATCATTGTATTCTGTTTTATTTACATTTTACACAGCATCCCAACTTTTTTGGAATTTGGGTTGTAATTAGTCTAAATGTTCTGCACTTAGAATTCTTAGATATTGTCAAATATCAATGAAACAAGTGCGAGTATTTGGATTTTAGCATATACCATGGACAGTTTGGCCAAGAAATGAAATATAAAGAGAGAACAGCAGGGAGCGCACACACAGAGTCCTATGTATTGACTTTATTTTCTAGGTTACATAAGAGAAAGATGTCAATACTTTCCCTTGACATCTTTAATGGGATTTGGGAGGCTGGAACTTTTCATTATGACCCCAGAAATAGTTACTGTATACAGACAATGGGTGACAATGTTGAGATTACAGCTACCCACCCCAGATTGAAAGTGGGAGATAAGGAACATACACTTTCCCTTGGAAAGAGCTGGAGAGAGGAATACAAACCTATCGCATCACCTTATCCTGATGAAATGGTTTGAAGTCCAAGTTTGAGATTAAGGTCACACAAGTTCTCCACAGTCCACTTGTGAAGAACAGATGCCCCTTAAAAAATGACAAAACATGTAACAGTAAATGTTACATTTGTGTCAGTATGCAGACACAACGTCTTCTGTCCCTCAGCTGAAACTAAGAGCCATTTTTACTTTTCATGTTAATTTTATTTAGACAGAGCATGAAGATGATGTGTTTATAGCAGTTGCTATAACAATTATATATACAATATATTTACAACTCCAGTTCCTAGTTGGGCTTTCTGTGATAGGAAAGTAAGAAAATGATTTGATTTGATTTCATTTCCCTGTCACCACAGAGAGCATGGAGTGGCTGCAGCGTTCACGTGAAAAGGTTTTCATATGACAAGAATCAAATAATGCACAGATGGACTGAGCAGTCGGTTCTGCTTTCTGAAGATATTCTGAATAAAGCTAAACATACATATGTATTTTAATCAACAATGCATACAGATTATTCTATTCTATTTTTATCTCCAAATGCAGTTTGAATATCGCAATTGTTGTCCCGTATTAAAGGCAGCAGAGTTGGAAAAAAATTATATAGAAAGTGGGAGAGATCCAATAAATGGAAGCGGTCGCCAAAACTTATCAAATCTGAGTGGTTGAAAACCCCTTCATAGACCCGTTTTTCCATCGAGATATTCTGCCACGACAGACACATGGAGGGAAGCAATCCACTTAACATGGAAATTGTCCTTTCATCTTTAAGAAGGAATCACTCTGAAGAAGTTAAGAGGCATCTAATCAACAGTAAAGGAGATAGTAGCTCTGCAGCAACACCTTGTTCCAAAATTGCCACTCTGCACTCTGTAAACCCAAATTGTGAGAGTTCCTACATAAACCCTAAACAGTCAGGATTCCATAAGCTGTTTTGTGATTGTTGCGACCAAAATGCCTTACTTTGCCACAGCTTTTTCAAAATGAATGTATATAATATAAAATATAAGGCTAATAACAATGTTTTCTTTCCTGAGGCAACCCTATCATTAATCCTGGGGTTGGGACTGGATCTAGGTGTACACTGGATAGGGCCCCCCGTGGCTGCGGTCAATTTAGAGTGTCTTGGGTGTACAGATTGGGTACCTTGCTCAGGGGTACCCCAGCCCTTGACCTGGCAGGGGCTACCCTGAGCTACCCTTTGGCCAAGATCCGCTTGGATATGGGCTGTAGTGTGTAAGTTTAGAAGGGGTTTCATATCACCTGGCGATATTCCCATGCTGTGCAGAATGATGCATTTTATGTCCCAATTGAGTGAGAAAGGTGTGGGAGAAGCCCACAGCGCAAGTAAAGCAAGACAGTTCCATAGAGCTCCATTATGGCTAGAAACGCCATGAAGTGCCCATGAAAAGTCAAAAAAGTGGATTCTACTGCTAAAAATAAACATGGATGTTTAGTAGGACTTCAAGAGCTCCATAAACCCCTGCCTGAATGTGCCAGACACATGCTGCTATTCACTGTGCCACACAGCTCCAAGTGTCCTGGATGAAGTCTGGATGAGTAATGGTACGTTAGAAGGAAGATTTACTGAAGCACAGGCAGAAGTTAGGAGCTGTATCTGCATGTGAATATGTGAGAGAGGGTGGGAGAGAGGGGCTGCAGTGTTTTGGTGATAAACATCACCCTCTGGAGATATAAATTAGGTGTAATACCTATGTTCTTCAGCTCTTACATATTGTTCACTATGAAACTGCAAGTCCTCCTGCAATTTCTCTATGAGTCCTTGTGGTAAAAAGTGCAAGGAGAAGACATCATTCCTGCTTTGGTACGTGACATATGCAGTCTGTGCGATGCCACCACAGAGGGCCAAGGGGTTGGATCTAACATATTCTCCTCGGGTAGGATAACTTACAAGCTCTGTGTGGTGGAATGGCATGTGAAATATGGACACCCACCCTACCACGTTTCGACTCAGCAGCCAGTCAATTGACCTCAAAGGCCACTTTAAATTTGAGTGTGTAATATTTCATCTGATCGAATTTGCATTAAAGCACCTTTTTTTTTTTCCTGCCCACCTCTTCATTTATTTGAATCAAACTACCAGAACGGGGCTCTTGACTTTGTCTGTTGCCCTCCATGAACCAAACCTTGAGTAATAATTTTGATTTATACCTCGTGGTTAATTCTGGTTGCAACAGATTCTTCTTCCCACATAGTTTAGGTGAGTGAAGATATTAGCAAATTTAGATAAACATTTATATTTCTGATTTCACCAAAGATGTTGGCACCTTTTTTAAAATTTCCTACGTTATCCAGTCATCATGTAATTTCTTCATTGTTTAATGTCGGACTTTTAATGTCTGCTATCTGACGTCAAAGGAAAAATCAGCCGGTGACATGTAATTGGATGTTTGGAGAAAGGACTTAAAGGATCTGTGAACATTGTGATGTAGACTTAAAAGGCAAGCAGTTGCATCTTTGATGGGCAGGTGTTTAAGTAACAAAGTGAAATAAAATGAAACTCACAGTCGACATATGCACAGGTTAGCCTCTTACTTGGGACATCTGAGAGCCCATTGGCTAAAAAAAAACTGATTAGGTTTAGAGTTAACCACATTACTGCCTCATTACTATTAATTGACCTCTTGGAGACCTGTGACTGGAACTCAGGAGAGAATGCCTACATACAGATAGAAACATTAAGAGGTTATGTGGTAAAGACTGTGAGGAAGTAAATGGAGAGCACATTAGAAAACATTAGTCCATTCAAACACACATTCACTCCTACTGATGATTCTCGCTCTTTCGCGTTTGAACTGAGACCATTAAGGATGTGATGAATCGAATAATAAATACAGTAAGAAACGAAGATATACAGCAGGGCAAAGCAATATCAAAGGATAGCTGGAGAAGCTAATGTTCCTTTATTGTAGACGTGTGTTCCCTCAGGCATGACTTTTAATGCTGCTCCGTACTTTTTCAACTGAAGATGAACCAGGGAAACACTGTTAATGGTGCGATGGTGTTATCTGGAAAAGGTATTTTTAGATTTTGTTATCTGTGGCATGGTCTTTTGGGTGAAATGATGGCTATCAAGCAGTTCAATTCAGGGTTGGCAGTTTGGATTTAAGAGGGTGTATTTTTAACATACCATGGTGCAGTAGGTTTACAGGGGCTCTATTGCTGATTGTTCATAAAAAGGTCTCCAACTCATAAAGGCAAAGGAGGAGGAATCCCCCTTAAAACATCTACATCAATAGGTGTCCGTAGCTTCAGGCTCACTCCCATCTTGCCTCATTAAATTCTCTCACAGCCCTCATCAAAATATCTTTCATCTCGACATAGCATTGGTGCTGTGTAGAGACCAGACTGCACTACTAATAATAAGAATTCATTCCATGGACTGCATGCTGTAGATGGATCCTCGCCGGTAACACAGTGGGAGAAGCAGTATGTTTTTGTTTTTGTCCTCGCAAGCAAAATGGATCCTTGAAGACGTATGAGACCTTTTGAAGTTAATCTTCCAGCAACAGCTGGTGCCAGCGTGCCTGCCTGCTGAAATCTCAGCTGTTTGCAAATTAAGCTGAAATGTTTGACAGCTGCAAAAGAAAAAAACCAAAAAAAAACCAAAACAAACAAACAGAAAGTCAACTGTCTAAAAGGGTCATGTAAAGAGAATAGTTCTTTTTCTTCGAGTACAGTTTAATACTGTAGTTAGACACTTGAACATACATCATAATTAGACACTATTAAGAAGTTAAATGCCTTTCAATATCCTAACACTTTATTCCATATCATTGTCAATACAAATATCAATATTGAGCCGTTGAAACATTTTTTTTGATTAGTTTGTTTATCCTTCATTTAATTTTAAACTGACTACAACGCACATCAATTTGTATTTCTCTTGCTGTGCTAGTATTAGCCAGCGGGGTAGCTTTTTTTATTCCAGTCCTTTGCCATTTCCTGAGAGTCATTTGGATGATAAGATTAAAATAAACAGCCTGAAAATATGCTGTAGAAGAAAAAATAATAATAATACAGTGATACAACCACAGCAAGCGAGACAAGTTAGCAGTGGGCAGAATGGACTGTAAAAATATATTCATGTTCACTTGTCTGACTTATCAGAAGTAAGTCAACACAGTACAACTGGTCCATTACTGAGTGAAACTGTAACAGTAAATGTATCCAACACTTTATGTCGAAGTCATCATCCAGTTTCAACCCATCATCATTAGTGCAGGCAGCAGAAGGTTTCAGCCTTAATGGTCCTTTGAGCTGTTGACCTTTTTTTTAAGTTGATATGTAAACACCTTTTTCCTTTTTAACTTTGATTTAGTTATTATTTTATTTTTTATATATATATATTTTTTTTGTTGCACCACATTGTTAAATTTTGCTCTCTCTCTTTCTCTTTGTCTCTCTCTTGCATCATGTGGGAGAGTCCATTCCAACTGCTTTAAATTTCTTTTGCCTCCTTTTCTGATCACCTTATATTTTCTTAGTCTCTAGTGTTTTCCCTTTGCGGCTGTCTGTGAGTTCCATGATAGCATTTTCCTCACTTTATTTTTAAATTCTGTTTTCCTCACTTTCTTATTTGCTCTTTTCTTCACTTCTCCACTTTCTCACTACTAATAGTGTTTCTCTTGATTATGTTTTATCCTGTGAGGCACTTTGAGTTGCATTGCCTTGTACGAAAAGTGCACGAATCAATGTAACTGACTGACTGAAATGCCAAGAAAATGAATTGGATTTCTACTGTGTGCTGCATCCAGCAGCTATTTAGCTTCATTCGTGCTTTCATAATTCCAGCTAAAAAAAATAAATAAACAATTGCACAGAGCACACCATAAAGACTTGAGCCAATACATTCTGCTCCTTCATGAGATGCAATAACTGGAAGATCCACGCTGCTGTTAAACAGGGCTTGGCCACATGTACTAATGATTTGCTAATACAGCTGTAATAATGAGGAAGTTGTTGTTAAATAAGGAGAACAGCCTCATCACCATTACAGCCAGGTTTGTGTACACAGTAGATGTTTCATAATCACTATCTCTTGTGCATAGAGAGTGTGTTTGTACGTAAGAGATTCACTAAATGTATATTCAGACTTTTATTTAGCAGTGGTGTATGCATTTGTTTTATTTTCACAGTTTAATGTAACATTTATGTTACGATGTATTATTTAACTGTTGTAAGGCACATTTGAAACCCTCAGTACTGAGATGTTTCTACTCTTGTGTGGGATCTGAGCGTTTCACCTCAACACTGACCCTTTTGTTCTTGTACGGCGGACATTTTTCTTCTTTACCTGCTTCATAAACAAGTTGTGTCTATATTATATTCATGTACCTTTTTCCAGCATAGCTTGAATCAACAGCTGTTGCTGGCAAGTCACACACATGCGGGCTTGAGGTGAGAACCTAATTCAGAGGTTGCAGAATACAACTACGGTCATAAAGGATTGGAAAAACAAACTTGCTTCAGAGTTACAGTAGAGGTGTTGGAACGTTAAATTCTAGATGGAAGTGGTTAAAGAAGTTTTTTTAAATTGTTTTCTTTCTCTGTTTGGTTATTTTAATAGTCTGATTACTTTTGTGGATCATGTGCTGTACAAGATTGCTTTTTTATGGAGTATACATATACAGTATCTTTAATACTGCTTAGAGAAAAATCTCCATCAAACTAATGGCAAGTTGTTTGGATAGTGATACTGATAGTAAAGCTGATTTTCTTCTGTGTGATGTACTCATAGGCCACTTTATTAGGTACACAAGTAAACCGCAAGTAAAAGCAAATATCTAATCAAGCACATGGCAGAAAGTCGGTGTATTCAGACATGCAGACCTGATTAAGATGACCTGCTGAATGAGGGAGAGAGGTAATTTAAGTAACCTTGACCATTGGTGTCAAATGGGCTGGCCTGAGTATTTCACAAACTGCTGATCTGCTGGGATTGCACAATGCACAAATATCTCCAGGCTTTACAAAGAATGGTGAAAATATCCACCGAGTTGATGCCAGTGCTTAGCAGAGAATGGCCAGACTGGTTTGAAATGATAGAAAGGCAATAGTGTTGTGATGATATAATTCGAGGTGGTAAGTGAACCCAAAAATAAGTGGATGTCTGGCTGCAAAAAAGGTTAAAACAAGGTTTATTTACAAAAAGGTAGCTAAGAATGAGCCAAAGAAATAACCAAACTGAAGGTGAGGAGACTGGCCGGCTAGCTGAGCAGGAGACATCCGACAGAACACTAAAAAAGAAAAAAGAGATGAGGAATCATTAAAAGGAACAACGCAAAAACATGAGTATGTGTAGACAGTGAGTTTAACTGAGACGAGAGTTACCACATGGAAATGAGGCACGTTGACACCTGTCGCAGCAGAGACCAGGGCTTAAGAAGAGGAAGGCATGATCAGGAAATGCATTGTAGGTGTGAGGTCGGAGAAAGACCAAAACACAAGGCGCTGCACAGGAAAAGCAGGTTAGTGACAAAATAAGAGGCTGGAAAGGCCTTGACAAATGTCAAGCAAAAGTATCTCCAATGACCACACTTTTAACCTATAGATATGCTGAAGACTGTCTCTGGACATGTTACATATCAAAAATTGACTAGATGGGCTGCAGCAGTGGAAGACCACACTGGATTCTACTCCTGCCAGTGGCATGTGGTGTACCCAATAAAGTCACTAGTTTTGTGCAGGTGCAGGTAAAACCTTTTTTTTTTTTTAAACATACATTTTAAAAAAACCTGATTTATTCAGTTTCATTCATTAGCTGTATCACTTCTGCTTTGAAGGTTGCAGGGAGCCTGGAGGTGATCCCAGCTGATATTGTGAGAGAGACAGCACAGATATGTAACAGTTATTCAGTATTCAGTGCTGTTCTGATATAAGCCACTCCAGCACTTCCTTAATGAGAAAAGTAATCTCCTTTTGTGCTGCAGAGAATAACCCATATAGAGCCTTTAAAGTGCTTCATTTCACATCAGTTGTGCTTAAAAGTTAAACAGAGAAAGGCTTTCAGTATTACATTTTACTGTATATTAAATGATTGCAGTTTCCATGGACAGTCAACACCTGACTCTGCAGCTGGTTGCAGCTTTCAGCTCAGTTTTTATCATTATGTTGAACAACGACCAAACCTGATTTATTTTAGCCTGCCACAACCCATGAGGCATTAAAGTTTCACTTTGTACCAGACATGTTTTAATTACATTCACAAAAACCCAGAAGGTTGGTGATCAACACAGGTGTTCTGAAGTTATGCACTGTACTATTTTCTATTGTCATGCAAAATAGCCACATATTTTTTTTTTTGTGTCATACACAGTGTAATTTCGATCCTATTCATCAACAAATTAGAAGGTTTTTGAGGAAAGTAATCTTATAATGGCAGAACATGAAGGGGAAAAAATTGAGTTCCAGCCAACCGATACTCATTGCATTCTCAAATATTATGAGTAAGCCATCTGTTCATTTGGTTGTAAAAAAAAAACAAAAACAAAAAACAGTAGATGCAGTTGTTTTTTTCTTCAGATTCTGGAATCTATCAGCCCTTGAAATGAATAAGTTTTCAATAAAAATAATTGCTCATTTTCATAGATGTGACCAATGACCAAATGACCAAACAACATATTCTGATACAGGTGGAAAAAAAGGATTAATACTGTGGCAAAATTAACTGTTTGCATGTGGAGTCTTTTGTAGAATCTGTAAGAGGAAATATGTTTTCTTCAAGCTGTAGCATATTGAATTAGATGCATAATGATGCATAGATAGATAGATGCATAATGGGCACCACAGTGGGATGGTGCTCTGTGTTTCCTGGCAGTGTAATGACCATAACAACCGTCTACCAATCGATCACCATTTTCCCTCTTGTGTAGTTATGTATGTATTAGGCTACACTTGTACTTTTCACCAAGTATGTAGGCGTGAGCACAGAATATCTCTTGTGTTTAAAGGACCATCACTGTTAGAAACAACATCACTGAAACGGGTGGGGGTAGTGAGGCATGGTGAGCTCAGTGGAACATTACACATCAAGTCTGCATCTGGTAAGAGAGTCCCTGGAAAAAAAAAAGAATAATGCATTGATTCAAATAGTTGCTAATTTCCTTTTCTATAGTAATGAATGATGGCACTTTGAAAAGCATTTCTTTCAAGGTTCAATAATTTTTACTGATGACATCTAATGTATTATAAATTTCCCTTATGCCTATCTGAATACACCAGCTGTGCTCATTCATATAACTATTTAAAGGGTGTTTCAGGTGGTAGTTCTTTATCTTGCAAAGCTCTTTTCACCTTCTACCAAAAGAAGTGTCAGGGGCAACGACGAAAGGATATAGTTTTTAGGGCCTGTGCTGTCATCACTGTGCAGTACATTGTCCACCGTCCTTCTTGTTCCCCTTAAGGCTTTTTTGTTTGCGTTTATGTTTAATGTTTATGGCAGGAGGTAAGACAGCTGAAATATCACTAGCTGAAATAAAGAGAACTCAACATCTACCCACAAACCATAATACAAACCATTGCAGGAGAGTATATGAGGTGCCCAGATGTAAGGGTTGTGATGTTTTTGATGTGTTGTGATTACTGCTCCATAAATTACAAATGTATGCATTCCAAAGCAAAGTCCTTATTAGATTTCTGATATGAGTCCTGATATAAATACTTGGTAGTTATAATTATGAACATTTGAAATAATGGTATGTGACCGCCCTTCATTTCCCTCTGCTCTTGCATGCCCTTGTCTTCCTCAGTGTTTTTTCTTTAAGGATCACCATGTGGTTGTCAGTAGGAGTGTGATTTTTGTGTGACCACATTATGTTTTCATTGGCATTATGTTATTTAATGTGATCACTCAAGTATATTGCCATTAAATTTTTGTAAGAATCTATGAATTCATTCAAAGTTCAGATGTGTATATCTCAGTGACATCTTAACAGATCAGGATGAATCGTGTTTGTGTAAGAAGGTAATAGCTGTAAGCAGCTACAATTCTATATAGATCCAACAAGACTTCTAGATCCAGTGGATTACAGTGTAAAGCCCATGTGACAAAGTGTTTAAGCCTTGGCGGAGGTTGCACTCTTCTTTGCTTTCTTTTATTTTAAGCACACGCACACATGCTCACAACTAATGATTACTGACATACACATTTACCTTGGGTTTTTCATCATTATCTAATTAAATATTCATGCTGTGGCAAATGGGGCTTGTCTCTTTTTTTCAAATTGTACATGCTTGAATTAAAAAGGCCTCATTTGGAGTCTTATTTTTGGATGAAATTGACTGACATTGGCACATGTTACTGTTGGTATATTTTGTTAGTTGTTTGGGAAAAGATCAGTTGAGAAGATTGCATTTTACAGTCTCACATGGCTGTTCAGATGATGTCATACTTTCACCGTTCCGAGTCTCTTGTGATTGGCCAGCTACCAAGTGCATTTCCATTCACTTGTGATTGGCCAGCTACGAGCGGACTAACTGCTGCGCAGTGCTTCACTCCTGAACTGCAGGAGCATCAGTTTGAGTGCCTGCGTGGTTTAATTTACATGTAAAATAAACCATTTTAGTATAAGTCGTTCCCTATGCACACGGTTTCTGACAGCTCATGCAACGGTTCGCTTTTACAGTGAGCACACATGATCTCTGCCTTCCGCAGTCGGCAGTTAGCATACGTGCTAACATGACACACTTGCGAGCCGAGACAAAAATACACACATTTCCACACAAGTCGTGCAGCGGTTCGCTTGTAAACAGCGTCACATGGAGCTGAGACAAACACTCACTCTCATTCACTCATTTTCTACCGCTGCTGAGACAAACAGAAAAGGCGAACACACACGCTGCCTTTCAAATGAGGCTGCAATTAGCCGTCGTTAGCTATTGCTATTCAAGACAAGAAGCAGTCAAGCTCACAAAGACATTATTACTTCATTTGGAAATACTTACATTGCCTCCAGGAAATGTTGGAACTGCTCCCTATTCGAGATGAAGTTTTGAGCGGAGTCCCGCTTTGTATTGCCCAAAGTTTGTATTACTATTCACTTCAAAGTGACTGCTACAAAACAGCGATTCAGGAAGCTTAGCAGGGATATTACTATCAAAAATGAAAGATATCCACTCTGCTCTTTGTTCCTCATTAGAAGGGAGTCTATGAAGCGTCTGGTGTTGTTTTTGACAACCAGCAACAGGGCAACAATGAACTGAACCTTTCTTCTGAGACATGTTGCTCTCAACAGATACAATAGTATCTAGTAGTAATGGTGGAAGTGATTCAGCTTCTTCTTCAGGTTGAATGTTCACGCCCATGACCAGGAGTAGCTGTTGGGGGAAGGTTTGTTGCACGTCAAATGTGCTAGTTACGTAACTAAACTTGACTTTTCAAAACCGCTTGCTCGAGCACAGGTAAACAGAGAAGCCCTTTTTTCTCAAAAGTGGCTGAAGAGTTTATTGTGTCACTTTAGTGATGTTTAGATACGGGAGGGACACGGGAACACACCAAAAAAACATCAGAAATTTGATTTTCCACTGAATTTCCCATTTCAGAATTGATATTACATAGTGGAGAGGGAGCTGCACATGCACAGTCTAAACAGAAACCACAGGTGTTATTCCAAGATCAGTCTGCCTGACCAGCTGCTGAGGACAGTTAACACTTGATTTTGTTTTTGTTTTTTTGTTTTTTTTGTCCACCAATGTATCAGTGGCCAACCCAATTGGAACATATAAGTCTGATGTCAGTGTGTTTGTGTAAGAGAAAGGAAGTAACAATGGAAGAATGAAGGGTTGATTAAAACACTGCACTGTGCTCAGCTACAGTATATAATGAAGTATGACACACTATTTTGGAGATATTTTATGTTAATATGACAAATAATTGAAATATTTTTTTTAATTCATTATGAAACTGTGACAAATTGGTTTTCCTCCAGGAAATGAAGAAAAGTTGTATTACAGCTAATGTTTTGTATTTGGTAACATACTGTAATTTAGTCATTTCAATTCATAATTTATAATTTGGCAACATATCTCCTGGTCATTGTTTATTTAGAATATATGACAGAGATACTTGTAGTGTGTAATTGAAGTTCTTGCATATTCATGTTGCCTTATTATTTATGCATCTGTTGAAAAATGAGAATGGTGTACGATGCCCTGATAAGCTAAACAGAGGTTAGCAAATATTAACATTAATAGAGGCTGTTGCACACAACAAACACTTAATTTCACACCATGCTGGACCTCAACAAAAACTAATCTGCCATCACTCCACCTTTGTCGCAGCTGAATAGACCCACAGCTTATTGTTCCGTTAAAAACAACTCAATGCCCATTTTCCTGGAAGAACAATAAGACTGAGGGAAGGATGTGCCCTCTATGATTCTCGATAAGTATTTTGCACAAAAAAATGTATATAATTTTCCCCTTTTTTTCCTCTGACAGTCATTGACTTGTGCGTCATAGAATGGTTGACTTGCGAGCTCTCTGTCGCCTTACTTTTGAAAGTCTCCCTATAAAAGCATCTTCTAAATTAAATGAAAGCAAGCCTTAATGGATTTTCTTAATGGCTATCCTCTACTTGACGGTGACAGCATTCTTTTTAATCAGATTGAAAAGAAAATGGATATCATTTTCTTCAGATCTGTCATCGGTTATGCTTTCAGTGATGAAGGGAAGCTTTTCTGCCCGGTCACATACATTTTATATGGCATGTTATAATTCTAGGAAAATGCACATTTGGTCAGACATCAGCACAGGTGTCAGTGGAAGCTCCATTTGCCAAGAAGGTCCATGATTTGGTGAATACAGTGGCTTTTTTTTTGTCTAATTGTCTTTCTTGGACACAGTGCCAAGTGCATCTAGATCTTCTTATGTCACAGGGTGCTAAGTGGAGCACATATCGCTGTGTAATTTCTTCAGTAATCACTACCACTTATACCAGAAAGATTACATGATTTAATAAATGTATTAGCACTGAGTAGTAGCACTCTCATGCAGAGACAAATGCTGGATAAATAACGGTAGCACTTTACGATTAAATCCAAATCTAACATATGGTTTCAGTTAGCTTGTTTAAAGGGCCATCTAATGGTGGGACTGCAGATTGTACAAAAGTGTTAGAGAATTACGGTGAAATACTTCCTCAGATATGCATCTCATTCCTCTTCATTTTTGACATAAGCTTCCAGTTCAAAGTAGGAATCGCGTGCTCTGGAAAGTTTGTCTGTTCAGGCTGGTGTAGAAACATCCATAAAGAAACATCTTGCCCAAAACACATAAAAAGGGCTCATTCTAAGGCTACGACACACTACAATACACCTATACAAACATACTTATCTCAGTTAAAGCTGTACCTCGGGGTCTATTTCTTAACAGACATGTCTGATTTCTTTTTGTAGAACACCACACCGTGGTACTTTTAACTACTTTCTTGTTTTCACATTTTGCCCCCTCTTCACAAAAGGCAAGGACATCATTGCACTAGTGGCCACCTTCAGCAACAGGCCAGGTCGATAATATTTCTCAAAAACCATTATGGTTGTGTATTCCCCTGGGTAAGATCGTAGGTTGGGTAAAATAGAAGCAGTGGAATGATGCTATCAAGTGATCTAATCACTTCTGGAGGACAAGCAGATAGTGAAAAGTGATTTTTTTTTTTGTTCCTTCTTTTGTGATTATGTGACATATATGATGGAACAAAGATAGCTGTAATGAAGTCCTGGTTTTTCAGAATTCATAATATCACTTTCACAGTTAAGAGTGGCTTTAGTTTCTGTATCTGTGCACAGAATGAACCCCAAGTGTCTGGGCACATCCAGTTCTTCACAGTGCGCAGGTTGTGAGGAAGTAATCAAATGCTACTTATCTTCATCCTCATTATAATAAACAGACATCACATATGGTTCTGGTAGACAATGGCCACAGATGGGTGATTAGTTGAAGTGTTCTGAAGGCCGTGCTGTTCTTTCACCAATGGATATGCAGCTTTAGGCCACCAGTGTAAAATGAGGACTGTAATCAAAGATCCTTCAGAGCTGTAACTCAACACTAACAAATAGCAGCTTGGCACTTCTTTTCTGCCAAATGTGACTGTGGAAACAGAACTTGTGATGGATGTTAAATGTCAGAATTAAATTAGATTTTAATATATCACAGTTTAATTGACTCCTCTCTATTGTTCTGCTCTGCCTTTAATGCATTCATGTGTCTTCAAATATGCTTTGAAAGTGTCTTGAGGAATTAGCGGCCATTGCCTTAGGTGTAGCCAGCTGTGTTCTTAATGAATCACTTTGCATCCTACTATCCTTTTTATGCTAATAAATATGAAATATAGCTATACCTGGTATCATATAATTATGCTTAAAACAGCATTTCCAGTTTGCATTTTGAGAGGTATAAATGGCTTTGAGATTGTGTGGACGATGAGCCCTGTCTGTAATGGAAAACGAGCATAAATCAGGTGTTTTGATCGTGTGGATTTGAAGAGTATTTCTGCTCTCTGCTTTGAGAAACCCGTGGAGGTCACTAATTGAAGTGGGTGGGGTTCTACACAAAGTGTTATACTCTAACTGGGTTCCAGGAAATGTGTTGATGGGTCCTGAAATATAACTATCACAATGTATTTTCAAGCCATATTTGCAGGATAAGGTAAGGATGTGGAGAAATTGGGCTGCCTTTCTCATGTACTGAAGGTGAGACCATTACACATCTTCCCACCCCTTTTGTTTTGGCTTCTTCCAGGGGTAAGATGTTTTTTTTATCGGTGAAGTTACACTAGTGTGTGCAAGAACATATCATTAAAGGGCCAGGCAATCACAAGGAATTTGTGATATGCGTTAATGGAACAAGTTCTTTGAGTCAGACCAATTACTGTATTGCAGAGATTGACCAATTTTCAGCCTAATAGGCATTTTGCCAATTATCAGATTCAACTTTTTATTTTAACAATCACCAATATTACTAAGTAATTACAAAGCACGGTACTATGGCTGGTGTTTGTTGCTGCTTTTTAGAATCTGTACCAAATGTCCATTTAAAGGACAAGAGGGGAAAAAAGACTGTGCCATTATTTCTTGCACTTGGCTCGTAAGAGGGAAGTTCCAGAATTGGAGCAGACTTTATGCATTTTTTTTTTTACTTGAAAATTCACAATTTGACAGAGATTTTCATTTTCACTGAAAGTGCAAATTGCTTCTGAATATCGATTATCTGCTTCCTATAATTTAATTTATAATTGATATCAGCCCTGAAAAACCAACATCGGTTGTATAGAATATTGGCACTGCTCAGAATGGAGCTACCTATAGTTTCAAAGACAAAGAGCAATAGCATACAATGCCTTTTATGTGATTTCACAAATTTATTGTTGTCAATAAGTTGTAGAGTTGCTCAATGTAAAGTAAGTTAAGCACAGTCATTGCAACATTGTAGCTTTTATTGACATTCTTTTATACTTAAAGCATGGTGAAACCATGTACCAGTAAACCATCAGGACATAAGCGAATATGATGCTTTATTACTCCTACTACAGGCAAAATGTGCTTTGCATGTAATATGTATATGCATTTATGACAGATATAATAGTTTAACATTAAGTGCTAATTTTTGGAAACAGTCCACAGCTGTCACCGCCACCTCGGTGTTACTAAAATAATGATCTATGATCCGTTTTAAAGAGAAACCTTTCAATTAAATCAAAGACCTGTGACTGATACTGCAGACTGGAGTTTTTAAAAGACAAATCTAATTCCAGCTTGAGCTCAAAAGTTGGCAGCACTTGAAGAATTGGCCTGTCAGTCTGCAACTGATTAACACATTCATGCGAAACAATAGTCTTTCATGTTTTTTTTTTTCCTCTCTCATGGCAATAAGCAATGAGCAGGGTGTGTAGATATACAGGTGCATCTCAGTAAATTAGAATGTCATGGAAAATCATCACAATTAAAAGAAACAAAGAATTAAACTACCAAGTCTGTGTGAATTGAATTTATGTAATACATGTTTCACTATTTGAGTTAAATTACTGAAATAAATGAAATAAAATTTTCCTCATAATTCTAATTTACTGAGATGCACATGTATTATCACATAAAGGATAAACCATCAGTGATGGGCCATTTAGATTCATGATCCTCAGCTATTGCAAATGCAGAATTAAGATCATGCCATCCTCGGAGAGACTTGAAATAAGGCGGCAGCAAACCTCCCTGTTGCTAGGATCTCAAATTGAGAAAGAAAACCATTTTGCTCCATTTACTTTTTTCATTCTGTTTCTGCTTTGGCAAACTTGCTTGGTAACTGGAAAAAGGTACTGCACAGATGGACAATTATAGCAAGGGAAATAGAGATTTTAAAGCACTGATAAACAACAAGACAAGATGCAGTGTGCTCCTTATGGAGCAAAGTGAATGGTGAGGTTGTGAGGGGGCAGGATGATGGATGAAAATGGAGTGTGTTCAACTTTGATGCAGAAGACAGGAATTTCAGTCTTGAGTGTTTGACACAGCATGGGGATCTTTAGAATGTAGTGTTCATGAGTAACCTGCATTCGTGAATTTCTCTGTCTGAAATTCCAATTAAATTGGGAATTAATTTTATTTCATTCCCAGACTCATAATCAGCAAATGTTTGATCCTTTGACTGGTTTCAACTGCTCTCCCATAACAGCAATAGACTAACATCTAGGTCACTGGCAAATAATTAAGGATTTCCCAGCTAGACTGTGTTAATTATGTCTGCAGTGGCAAATGGATCGGCCTAATGACAGGTTCTGTCATGTCTCTGACAGTCAGTGCTTTCATGGTGTATAATGCTGTGTATAATGCATCTCTATTTGTGATTAATTGCTGTGATCAATAAAATCACAAACATTCCATACTGTTTGGACTTCCCATGATAAGGATGAATAGTCATTAACACTATGAGAGATTTGCATATGCTTTACATTTTAAGCTCCTAGCATTCTGCTGATATTGTGTAGATAGAAGCGTTTTTTATAACAGCTTAAAAAAAAAAAAAAATTTATAGTATGCATACATTTTGCTATTGTTTATTTGGTTTTCATGGTATTTAATTATCGTTCCGTAAACTCTGCTGATCGTGTCCCTGTTACAGTGAGTCTGTTACTAAGAGACCTCTACACGTGTTTTGTTGGAAACTGTCAGACTGAGGGGAAGAGCTTTTCTCCTATTTCAGCCGCAATTCCAAGAGAAAGCTTTTTGTCTTGTAACCGTGGTGGAGGGAGAATGAGCCAAATGAATAATTGATGGTGTGAGATGGATGGATTCCTCCCTGTGGAAAAAAAGGTCCAATAGTGTATTGTATTACCTGGAATGAAGGGTCTGCTGTGCATTATGTTCAACCCCAACGTAAGCTCCCTATCTTCTTATGCTCCCTATCCTCAACTGTTTTGTTTGTTCTGCCCTTATTTTAACTTTTCTGAAGTCCACGGGTAACAAAAGGAGAACTTCCTTAGGAAAAAACCCAAAGCTCCTATTTGGCAATTATTTAGAATCAACAAGAATACCCAAATGGAACCAGATAATATTTTGTCAAACTGCAAACTATAACTTAAGCTTTTAGGGATGCACAGTAATATTGGCACAGTATGGGTATTGGCCAATATTGGCTTTAAAATTTATTATTTTATATTGGCAGACGCTCAAAGATCCCTGATATGACAAATGACTGAAACAATAGGCTGAATAGGCTGCTACATTCTTAACATCAATGCTGGCGCCCTCTACGGCTGTTATTTTTTTGTAATGTTTATTTATATTGCACAATGTTGAAAATGAATATCTACACCTGCTGCAACATGAGTACGTAAAATATGACGTTATTTAACTACCGAAGAGACTAACCTCTGCAGTTGGACACAGAGAAACACACATACATGCATATATTTACACTCTATAAACATTATATATCAGTATCTGTATCATTTATTGGCCCAAACACTCCTCATATATTAGCATATGGGATATTTGCAAAAAAGTGATATAGTGCAGCCGTCCTTCTTATGTACAAACACTTTAAAGTGCAGCTGAAGAGTTAGGCTGCTGACAGGCAAATCACTTTGTAACAGAAAAGTGCTATACAAATAAAGTTTATTATTATTGTAAGGAATATCACACTATATGTATGTTAAGAAATGAAAATCACTTTAATTTCATGATTTCATGGCAAAATGTGCCTAACTTTACAGATAGAGTATGTTCTCCCCTCAAGTGGAAAACGGTGGGATGGCAGGAGTTAAACATACATTGAAACTACAATAAATCTAAGGTGAGCGTCTTTGCTCTGTAGCTCTCTCACAGTTCAGGGTCGCACTGTGGCAGCACCATGGCAAAATAAACACGGCAGGACATTTTGCTGCAACATGATGGCTTTTCCCTTGACTTGGGGTCAGGTGAAGTGTACCATGACATTGAGAGAGAGTGTGAACACTTAAGTGGCACAGCAGACCCCCGGGTGATGTGGGACATAGGAAAAGTGTGATGCTGCAGACATTTTAGAGGAGACAGTTGAACCCAAGTCAGACACAGGTGAAAGAATAAGTGTGAGTGAGCGAAAACTGGTGAGAAGACCATTACTATGAATAAATAATAAATGAAATGTGATTTCAAAACTGTCTGGAGTGCAGCACAGCTTTGTTGCCACCCAGTGAGAGATAGAATATGGTTGTGCTTCAGGAGAAGCCTTGGGGTCAGCAAAACAACTCAACCCTACCCTCAGTGTTGTCACTTCCCTTTTTTTTTATTGCACCAGACAGCTACTTTATTTCATAAAGACAGCAAATGAGCCACTGCTGTACAGAAAATGCTGAGGTCAGTCATCTAGAATCATCAGGAACTGGTATGAAATTTAACTTTTCACCGTAAGATTAATTACCTGGTGAGATAGTCTTCTATGTTCAAGATTTACCACCAAGGAGAGGTCCTACCTCTGATTATTTATTTCACAGCAAAAGCATTACAGGTTAAAAGAGACTGTTGATTATATTCTACACCTTTACTCTCCCATTATGGCTGAATCAAGAGAGAAAAAACAACCTGAGAAGCCTGTGTTAAAATTAGAGATGGTTATCAGTCATCTCAGCCCAACGGGAAACAGAGGCAGTGAGTTTGCTCAGATGTCATCCATAAGGAGACTGTTGGAGACAGGTTTATGACAGCACACAAAATAGGTGACCATTTATGTATTTAGGTGACCATCTCGAGTCAGGAGACGAGTGCAAGGTTTATGGACATCCCTGTCGTTCATTTCCAGTCAGCTTGAAATCGTTTATTTTTATTATTGCACTACTGTGCTGTCTGCTGACAAGGTCGTGTTATTTTTGACATGTACATTACGTCATGTCATCATCAGCTTCTTTGGGAAAATGCTACGGATTGTTCAGTTATGACATAAATGTCCAAAGGCACGCTGCAAGAAACGGGGGATTAATAAAATGCAGCAATCCATGTTTTATTTGCTGCATTTTGGTATTCAAGTTCAACATTTAATTTTGGTATCTTACTGGTCCAGAGCTTCAGCTGTATCTTCATATGTTGAAGTCACCTCCGATGAGCTTTCATGTGACAAAAAATCAATCAAAAACCTTACCATGGCAAGTTAGCAGCAGATAAAGTGAAGTTAAATTTAAACTGAAAGCTCTTGAACAGGCTTGTCAACACAGCATATCAAAAAGTGCTTTTCAAAGATGGACAAATCGAAACAGAACAACAAAACAACAAGAAAAAAGCACATTAATACTCAAAATAATATAGCAAATAATGTACATTTACATATTTTTAAATTATTTAGGATAGCCTGACCGTAAGAAGAGCTGGTTATATATGGTGTGCATATATGCATATGGTGCACCCGAGAAATCAAATAACTGGCTAGTAGACGAACTGCAGGGGGTCTAGGACTGGGCAATATGAATTTAAATTAAAATCTCTGATTTTGTCATATAAAACTCCATTTACATTTTTAATCATGCATTTCCTTATGTCCCTTTAGGGTTGAATGGCAACAAAACACAACCATATAAACAAGATGGCAGGTCCTGCCATTGTAAACAACAGCAAAAACATAACTTTTCAACAAACTTTCTCCACTTCCAAGGATCTACAGGAGCCCAAGGGGGGCATCGGCAGGGGACGCGGTTTTCATCAAAAATAATTCCTCCTAAAGTATATATGTCACTAGATAAATTCAATTTATCGCCCAGCCCCATCGCTTGTCTCACCAGGGGATGGAGATGAACCAAGTCCAGTCACTTGAAGGTCTTGATCAGGTCAGATGTTAGTGCCACCGGCTTGAACCTACTGAGGTTCCAGGGGTTGTGTCTTTGGCACCAGTACCACACAGGTGGTTTTCCAGAGTGGTGGTACTCTCTGCAGCTTTAGGCTCAATTTGAATTTGATTTCCACAATTCTGCACAGATTTGAGGAGCCTGGTCCTGATACCATTGGAACCTGCTGCCTTGTTCTTCTTCTCCTTGATCTTCCACAGCTCGTATCAGCTCATTATTTTCCTCTACATGTGTTTTATGTAAAAAGACCTTTTTTGTGTCTTTAAAAAGCATGACTGTGGTTATAATATTCAGGTGTTCCAGTGTTCCACTATAATATGTGTAATAATGTGCTCTGCCCTCAAATATTAATTACAGCATGGATTCCAGAACCAGAGAAAATGAGATATCACCTCTTTTGTAATCAGGCAAAGAGGCTTTTCTGTTGCATTTCTGTGCTGCACTCTTGCAATATTGAATAAGATGCCAGAATCTTCCCTGCTGTAAGCTGAGAGGTTACCAACGATGATAGCAGTAATACCCTTTCACTGATAATTGTCTAATATTATCGTATTACGTGCCCACATTAGATATATATTGATTCTCCTGCCTAGAACTATACCAAAGGTTCAGATATCCCACCAGCAGCAGGGAAATATTACTCTGCCTGTGGCTGCATAGCTGAAGTCATTTAAAGTCTTTTAAAAGTTTAAACTCGGAAATATTTAATTAAAATCATCCATCAACATATGGCCCATGGCTCTAGAAAATGGAATCCAAGGCACAAATGGCAAAGCCATAATTCAATCTTAAAAGGGAACTCTGTCAGTAGGCATCAGGTAAGGTCAGGCACTTCACAATCTCCATCTGTGTCTTCCCGCTGAGTTATGATCTCTCAATTATATTACAACATACATTTTTTTGCCCAGGTTGGGAGCATAATTGAGTTGAATTGACTCAAAAAGGAGAATAAAGGTTTCATAGCAGAGTTTAATCCTCTCTCTCACAGCAGGGGGTCATTCGCATGTGGGTAGAGAATCCGGAGACAGCCACAGATTCTTAGCCTCAACGCTCAACTCCGCAGATTAGAAAAGGAGGTTGATCCTGTCGTATGATTCACATACATTTATATAATCAATTTCTATTCTCTGGACATTGGGAGCATATAGTAATTAATTAGATCTTACAAATATGGGGGTGATGTCATCTTCGTTTTTTAATCTTTTACTCTCACATTTGATTTACAGCAGTGTCTCTTTAAATGTAAGTTCCATGAATAATTACACTCAAGATGATTCTCAAGGTTCTCTTCCCTTTGACATATTATCAGTTATTAGTATGCCCTTGGTGTGTTACATAAATATGCCGATACTTGCGGGTAAAACAGGGCTTCCATTCGAAGGTGTATTGCATTTTGTCATATGCAGATGACCTTTATTTTTATGTATTGAATTCCACGTACGGTAGTAGTAAAGATGTATTCTTAAAAAAAAACAAAAACAAAGTATTGTACTCGTTCTGTGCTAAATTACCAGCATCTGTTTTTCTAATTCATCAACTATATAAAATATCTCCTGCCTTTGCTTCTTTGTTCTTGGGATTGTTTGTGTTCCTGAGAGAAAAATAATCCCCCTGAGATTTTATTTGAGGTTTTTCGTCTCCCACTGAGTATTCACGCTAAATAAAGCCGAACATCATTCTGTATTCTAATTAAACAACAGACATAAGGAGACATTCAAGTTCAATTTATGGTTATCCAGGCGCCTAATTGTGAGTGATTGTTTAATATTTGGTTAATTTATGAGTGAGCAGTGAGTCACTCAGTGAATGTATGGGAGAGTGACATCTTTGTAAATATAATAACAATGAAGGACTTGTTTGTTCCATGTCAAGTTAACAGTAGAAAGTATGAATGAATGAAATTTTTTTTTTTTTATATGAAGTCAGTGTGAATACTTAGTACAGCACCTAACGATACGTTATTTCCTATTTTCTTTATAAATTTCCATGTTTTTCACCCAAAAATGAACAGTATTTTTTAAATATATAGTCACATTCCTTATCCTAAGCTGCACTTGGACTGGGTAGCTCTTTATGCAGCACTAAATGCATGTAATATCTCATGATTCATTCATATTTCATTTCATCTCCATGTTAATGAAGTACATTGCCACTGTTTTTCCAAGTTTAATGCAGTGTAAGCTAATCAGGATGACAGTTTCTGAGATAACTTTATGTATTCAGTTTTGTTCACCCATGATGTGCACTGATGAATATTAAAAGCTTTTCCCAGTTGATGAATGCAGGGTATGGATTAGGATATTAAATTTGATTCAACAAAAATAAGTATTTATGCACTTCCTCATAAAACACAGGCTTTCACAGGTGCCAGGAAGACCCCCCCCCCTCCCATTTTTAATTTGCCTCCTGCATTCACAGCACAATTCACTGTCTAATGGCAGTTAATCATCTATAATAAGACATGCCATGTTTCTTATTGGCAACAATTAAGGGGCAGTGGAAACAAACAAATGAGACCCATCAGGCCATTACTGTGCTGAAAAGATCACTTAGAGTGGGATATATTAGAGCACTCCAATTTGGCAATACATTGATTCTGTGATGGTTAAAAAAAGCATCACATTATAGCATTTTATTTTGTTGTTTGTTGTCTTCAGTTTTACAAGTTTGTCGGACAGGATTACAGGTGAAGGCTGCGCTGAGAAGCACCTGAAACAGTTCAGCAAATACAGTATTAGCAGGGTGTAGGCAGCAACAATGTAGATAGTGTACAGCACTTATTCTTGGTCTGGACCCAGATACTGTCGGTCGCAGGTGATCATCATATATCTCATAAATGGATGGTTCGTTTATCTGAAATAACATAGGGTATAACAGAAATGGCGGTAAAATTATATTTTGCAGAAACGTGGAGGGGCGTCCAGAGCATTTATGTTTGTATTCTGCACAATCACTAACAAGTGTTGTTCCAATTACATTCACCTGCTTTGGTCCCCACTAAAAAAAAGAGACTAATACTAATAATACTTTGAATATGTGCGATACTTGAAATTACTTTGCATGACTTTGTCCAAATAATGCATTTCTATTTCCTACCACTGTTTCTCAGACAACAGTTGGCAAGATCTCCTTTCAAATATTTGGTCACTATTTGATCGTTGTGAATTTTAATCTGAAGAGGAAGAATTACAGTTGATTACCAGCCTTGCTTTAGGCCAGACAAGCCTGTCCCAACACCTTATTAACATTGTCATTGCTCAACCTTTTGTTGCTGCTCAATGGTCTATTGATCTGCAGCTGGTCTCCCATTGTCTCACAAATGACCCGCAGAGCCAAAATGTAGATGGTGCGACTCTAGCATCAAACCTTATACACAACTATAGCCTTGTGATTTTAGGGGCATTGATTTAGGTGAATATGCAAACTTATTTTGTCGGAGAGGCGTTCCATCCACACGCGTTTTAGGGAACCTGAAACGGTATTTTCTTTAAAACGTTTCTCAGAGTGGGAAAATCCCAAACCACCAGCCTCGTGTTTCCATGGAGACAGCAAATATACCTCGATGGAAAAGCGACGACATCATTGTCCCACCCGTTCACTGTCCCCTGTCTTCGTCGCCGGTATGTCCATCATATGTTTGTGTTTGGAGATTGTTTGACAGTTGGCAACTAATAAAACTAAAAACAGCCTGAAAAGACGTTAGATATCACTAGGACATGTCCTGTCCTCAGAGACGTCACACAGAGTTGGAAAAACAGGGAAACTCAGTAAAAGGAAAATCAAGAGACACAGACAATATTTTTATTCGAACGAGTGATGAGAGAAGAGAGACTGTTGCACACAGTCAGCTGTTCTGCACATCCACGTGTGTATATGTGTGTTTCATTCATGCTTTAATTTAGTTTTGTTTATAATTAGGCTATAATGTTTGCCTTTATAACACAAGATCAAAAATTAAAATACAGTAAAATTTGTTCAGACTTAATTATTGGGAAAATGACAGTCCTAATTAGATTCGAAGTTGTAAAGACTTGGAAAACTTTGATTTTGCAAAAAACAAAGAAATACTTCTACATACTACAGTTCTATGAAATTGCCGCACACTGACATTTAACAGAACTGCGACATGCAGACCAATCCATGTTTTTTATATTCATCTCTTGCACTTAGGTTAGTGTGTTGTTGTTAATTCATACCACCAATTTTCCATTGTTCATTTTTTTATTTCATTTTTCAATAATTTCATTGATTTTGCCTTCCCACTTTCATCCTGCTGAATTCATTGGAAACTAGTGAATCTTAGCTTGTGTGGGGGTTTATATGTGTGTGTTTCTTGTTTTTAATTACCGATCTATTTAAAAATATGTCCGGCAGTCAATATGCAGGGACAGAATTTGGAAATAAAAATATTCAGACCATCACAAACACAATTCTAGTGTAAACTCTGGTTTAGACCATGGTTTTGAGAGCAGAACATAATCACTGCTCCTCCCCATGGATAAGTGAGGCATTGCAGCTGGTTTTCACACATGCTGTTTAGGGGAGTTTACGAGTGAGAGCTTCATTGGCTCAGAGTCATCATGGGGGGATCCAATTACCCCCGGGGACCTATGGCCACCAGCCAAGATCCAGTCATGGACCCATCATGCACCAGTCACAGAAACTGACTGAAAATATGACCAATTACATCAACCACAGGTAATATATAATAAATGTTAACACAAGGCTTCCCCGAATAAAGCTTTGCTACAGTCTACATGAATGCTGTCTGCTCACTAATGTAGCAGACAGCCAGTGCACGTGGAAAGACCTGCAGCTCCATCAGGGTGGGGTAATTGTTCATTTCCAGTTAGTTAAAATTCCTAGATTGCTTCTATTCGAAATTTTGCTCTTGTCAGAATTAATATTGTGAATTGGGTTGCTTTTTAAAGATGGTTTTGACATCTGTAAAAAGTAGGTCCTCATAAAAAAAATGGAAAACACTGGTGTGCTAGAACATCTGCACTGAGTGTGGCCTGGAGGTTTGAAGGTCAGACTGGAGGACAAAAATCCTGTGGGACTTCCAGATCTATACTGACCAACTAGGAACTGCTAAACTATCAGACATTGTGACCAGCAACAGAGGAGGGCAGTGGCCATAAGTGTAGCAATCCTGAGCGACAGCAACATCAAGAAGAAGGAACACAAGATGGTGGGAAAAAAACAAGAGCTGAGTGAGAAGCTAGGAAAAAATAATGGTAAAAGCAGCAGTGGTGCCAGTGGTAATTTGAGTACTTGGGGCTGTGACCCTCAAAATGGGAGTTTAGTTTTGGAAGATTTCAGTCAAAACTGAAATCCCTGTCTGGAAAAGGACAGTCCTATTATCTGTATATAACCTACACAGTCTATGAGAGACAGGCCGGTGTTCTCTTGTACAGTGTTTCTGAAACTTTCTATTTTAGGACCCACTTTTTAAAGCTGGCAGACTATCATGAGCCAAATTGGATTATAAATTGTGAGTAGAGCAAATTTGTGCATAATGTAGAAGAAATTTTGACCCCGACCCATCTGTTTGGAAATCACGGCTCTAAAACTCTATACCACCAATAGAAAGAACTTGATACTCTGGTTGCGGAACTTTGCATGCAGAGGACAAGTGTGACAAGATACCAAAGGGAGGGCATTAAACTTTATCAAATGGCCCGGTGTGTTTCCTTGGGGTCAAACTTCTTATAGCACAGCTTGAAGCCCTGTTTTGAATCTTGTATAGAAAACAGAAAATGCATGAAGCAGGTGGTTCAGAGCCGTAATCCACACCACTGTTACAACTGACTGCTACATCTGTTACTAGTGAAACCTCCTTCTATTGCCTGAACAATTCCAAGACGTCTGACTGTAGGGATGTCAGAATTGCTCTATAGAGCTGAACAGTAGACTTTTAGCTTGCCTGTCAATGTTCCAGCCCTTTGATCTTCACTAGGGGAGCTGTCTCCATCATCTCCGGGTGGTATCAGCAAAACACAGTGGTATTCCGTGAAAATGACTGCACAATCGGGGTGACTCAGTAGGACCGGTCTCCCGTTGCGACCGTTTGACTGGGGCCCTGTTGACAAGTGAGGGCTTCGTCTTACTCAGTCAGCCACCCTTGAAATATTTATCACCACAACTTATCGCCCCATGATCAATTATACACCTGCCATGGGCTTGCAATGAATTATTAACATGTCCCTGATAAGCATCTCACCCATTGATTTTTGTCACTTCTTTGAGATGGATATACTGGAAGGGATTTCTCTCGCTCTTTCTCTTGACATTAGGTCAATCATCAAGAGCAGCCAACAAGAAGTGACATTTCAGGCTTACACAGCAACCTCTTCAAAATGCTATTTGTCTGCTATCACTTTTTAGGGCCTTGTACTTAACTGATGTGATTATTTGACCCTGAGCTGCAATTTGGTTTATGACTGATATCAGAATATAGTGAATGGAAATGTACTACAGATTTTCCCTAAGTGCAAGATAGCTTGTTTTGTCCACCCAGCTGTTAAAACATAAATATATTTTAATTTATTTAGTTGCACATCAAACAAATACAGCTATTGTTAAAGCTATGCTATGCAAACAGGGTCATTCAAGTAAATACATGGACGAATCTGGTGACAGAGCTTTCATTACTGTTTTCTTATAGAGGTTCTGTATATTATGAATGGAGAATAACAAAGACATTCAGAATGGGTTCTTGCTTCTAACAATTTGCTGGACTCCTCTATACATTTACATACCTACTGTACATACACTATTATTTTCTAATTTTGTTAATTAGCAGTAAAAAATTATATACAAATAAAACATTTGGTTTGCTGTACAGAAGATATTTGGTACTTTCTCCTGAATTTTCTTTTCAAACCATTAAACGATAATTAAAATTTACAGTTGGCATTAAATGTCATTCCAATTTGTCACTCATTAGCAGTGACTCATGACTCAGTCCCAGTTCATTATCAGTAACACCCTGCCAGTGCTAACATGCAAAGATCCACACACACTGTATCTCCGTGTGTGAGCTGACTATCAAAGAGTTGGTCATTAAAATTGTAGAAATTGGCTGGAACATGACACAGAAGTTGCTCTTCAAGTTACCTCTTTAAAGTCTTCCAGTGTTTCCTGTGAAGAAATGCCTCCCTCTGCCTCCAGAAACTGCATGACCTGTCAGAAAAGCTGGTAGAATCATGTTAGTGTGACATTTTCACCACGTGGTGTTTAATTCAGGTGACCAGACATGCAAAACGCTGGGGATACTGTATCTCTCAAAAAACAAGAAGAGGAGCCTGCATACATAATTTATAAATGAAGCCATAATATATTCAAACCACTTGTTGTCAAGGTAGTCCCAGTCAACACAGAGAAGCTTAAGTTAAATCACATACTTTTTTGTAACCTTAGTGGCCACTGCAATTGCCATAGATCTCCTTTGTCATCGACATGTTCCTTATGAAGCTGAGATTAATTATTTCATTCCCTCCATTTCCTTTTCCTAAAGGAACGCCCCTGTAACCCATTCATAATGGTTCCACCCAGTGCCAAAGCTGACATATGCTGGCTGCCACTAACAGCTGAGGAGAGAAATTGAAATGTTGCTTTTTCATAGCTACTGCTCCTAGTTTCGACAGACTTGGCCTGCCAGGGGAAGATTGATTGCTGGGGAGATTGAGTTTGAAAAGTCAGTTTTTGCTGTGGATAAGACACTCAGGATGGGTTTTCAAAATGATGTGTGGATGCTTTCGGATTTGGCAAGAGAAAGTTTGGACCTCGACCAAGCTTATTTTTGTACTTTCTTTTTCCTCCTTCATGTGTGAAACATGTCAAAGAAGATCTTCAACTTTACAGTGTGTGAATCCCAGGGTTTTATGACTTTTGTTTAGTAAATGTCAGCTTACCGACAAGTGCGGATGCATTTTCTGTTGTCAGCTCAAACATCTTTCAATCTGTTGTTTTTCTTTTGCCGTGTACCTGCATATGTTCCTCTCCCGCTAGTCCATGATATTTAAACAAAATCTGTGGACTTCTGGATGTGTTAAGACAACTGTGGAAGGTGTCAAGAGGCTTGTCCACAAGGCGTATTACACAGATCAAAGACTAAGAGATTAATAGCTATGCCCAGACGGAAACCAGCATAATTAATGAGGAGCTTAACTGCAAATTAAATAGATGGCAGTGCAATTATGGAGGTGAGCGTTGATCAATAACCTTGACTACCAGCCGCTGGGTTGCTGCATCATATAATAGAACACAGCTATCAGCTATCTTTTTGGCTATCAGCACAGAAACGTTCCTGGATGGAACAGCAGGGATGTGTGTGCGTACTTAATAGTGTGGGAGCATGTGTATGTAGTAGATTGCTGGTTTTTTGTGCATCAAAGACAGGAAGTGTGCAAGGGCAAAATGTGGCCTTCGGGCTGAAAATGGGCAATCTAGTCATTTATGCATTAATTCATCAATAATCACCCCATTCACCCCTACTTATACATTCACAGTGAGATCAGGAGCTTTGGCCTCATGACCCGCAGGAATTATCATTAAACACAGGTAATTCATAAATTGTTTTAAATTTGCATGTAGTAGCAGGATAGCCTAATTGGTTGCAAAATATAATTTGAAAATGGTCACAATTAAAGGGTTTATCTAAAAGTCTTGTCTATATTGTAGGCCTGCAACTAACGAGTATTTTTATAATCTGTCTTCTATTTTCTCAATTAATTAGTTAGCTGTTTGGTCCAAAAATGTCAGAAAACTTTGAAACATGTTCGTCTGGGTGTTCCACACCTCAAAATAATGATGTGCTAAACTGTCCCCATACCAAAATTATTCCGTTTTTAATGATTTCTTTGTTATGTGATAAAAAGACTGAGGTCACGTTGTTTGGGCCGAGTGCTACCTCCAAAGTTTGTGTTGATCTGAGGTCTTTAGGTCAATACATGACATCTACAGCAACAAACCAGGGTGTAAGACTAGACAGTGATCTTAAACTCGATGCACAGATTAGCTCCAAGTCCAGCTTTTTTCAATTGAGACAAATTGCCAAAGCGAAACCATTTCCTTCTCTTCATCACTTTGAGATGTCACTCTCAACCAGATGTCACTCACTTGACTACAGTTGGTTCAAAGCGCTGCTGCTCGTCTTTTTACTGGTGCAGTGAAACAAGAGCACATTACTCCAATTTTAGTATCACTTCATTGGCTCCCGGCTCGTTTTCGGGTTTTGATTTTGAAACATTTTTATGTGTTTTTAAATGTCTTCATGGTCTCGCCCCTCAGTATCTGTCTGACCTGCTTCAGCTCAGATCAGTCACTTTGAGTTGTTCCTAAGACAAAGAGGAAGGTCAGAGTTGACCATGCATTTTCTGTTGCTGCCCCGAAACTGTGGAATTTATTGCCTTTGCACATCAGACATGCTGACTCAATTTTGGTTTTTAAGTCCTCCCTTGAAATGCATTTTTTCTCTTTGGCTTTTAACTCACTTTGAGATGTTTACTTTTACTGCCTCAATTTTGTATTTGTCAACTTTGTTGTTTTAAAGTGCTTTATAAATAAATTAGATTGGATTGGATATGGAACAAAGAAATGAGAAAATATTCATATTTAAGAAGCCTACAAATCAGAGAGCCTAATTTAATCATTAAAAAACATTAATGATTAATTTAGTTATTGTGAATGCAAGGGTACAATAATCAAACCTAATTGATTACTTCAAGAACTACTGTTTTTAAGTGGCCTCATAATAGTTTATAAGATCAGTGTGTGAGAGTATAGTTAGGCTTTCTTTAGAGATGAACTGTCCTCGCTATTCTTTGAAAATGAAAAACAAACAATAATTATATCCGTGGCTTAAAAATGCAGCACAGCATTATGGATTTATTTGGAATTGCATATACAGTCAAGTGTCACATTCTTCAAAGGGGTCTATTTTTAAAGGCCCCCTCTGGAGTTCATCATAAACAAACGGTTCTATTTACATTCAGGGTTTTTCAGCGGAATGCTTTCAGTGCATCTTTGAGGCTCAACAGATATTACAAATAATGTATTTTTCATTTAAATACATAAAAAAAACGTTTTCTTTTTGTTTTGAAACTGGAATGGTTTACATATAGTATATTGGGGTTTGAAGGACAACATGTCTCTGACTTTTCCGTCTTTATTGAAACGCTGGATTATTGGTTGATATTATAATTGAATGAATAAGCAGGTGTTGAATGACATGTTGAATGTAGTGCTGGCTTACTTCCCCAGGTTAAATGCTCTTTTTACACTGATATTTTTTTCCTAAACTTCATTGCCTTGGGAATCATGATACATTTGAATAGGCAAGGACTTGAGGCAACATGTATGTTATCTTACAAGCAGGATACTCAGTGGCCTTTATTCCACCCTTTAGTTCATGGTTTTACTTAAAAAACAGGCTCCAGACCTTTGCCAAAGACACAAAAGTCTTGAATCTTCACAAAACTAACTGTTTTGTTTGAGAGAAAAAAATAGAATCAGACTCAAACCAAACTGTCATTCAATGTTTTGTGTGAACATGACCTTAGTCTGATGCAGTTAACGTAAGCTGTGACAACTTTGTGTTGCCCTGTTCATAACACGCAGCTGCTACCATGGTTACTGCTGCCTGAACTGGATTATTTTATTTGTGTGGATATCATGATTTGATGGAGGGAACAAAGGTAACAATATTAACTGGCAAAGGGAAATGCAGAGACTTTAATAAATGGGAGAGGAGAAAACACAACGCAGGTGAAACTCCTAAGTCAAAGGTGAAACTAAAATGTCATCACATGAAATGAAGGGACAGTATGTAATGGGAACCTACAAAGTAAAACAGGAAGTAAAACAAGTGCAAAATAAATGCCAAAATTTAGTTTGTCTCATTATTTCACACTGACTGGTTTCCAAGTTTTACTAAATGTAGATCCAACTCAAACATGTGGAAATGTGTATCGACATCCCAGTGTTGATTCATCAGTAAGTTCAAACAAAGAGGTTACAGTGTTGCTGTAATGCTGATTAAACGTCCTTGTATTGACAAATAAAAGAATATTGATTAAAAATCTATTTCACATCTTCCAGACTTAAGCTCTCCAGGACTTGCTTTATGATTGAAACCGAACAGCAGAATAGCAGCGTACGTTGCATTGTTTCTCAGTATGAAGTTTCTCATTGAATTTTAAAAACACTTCGTGTCTGATGTTTTATGAGAAATATATTATGTTTCTGGTATGTTCTGTGGCTGTCATCTCTGAGGAAGAATCGACATTTTTGTTAAGTCAAACAGAGTGCAATTTGTTCAAACAGCTTGCTTTTGGTACCAAAGCAGAAAGTTGTTTGAGGTCTTCATTACAGAGGGTTTGGGGATGAGATTAGAGTTGCTCAGCTCTGATAATGAAGAGCACAGTTCCTGTCTCTTGGCAACAGTCAATGCTGTCAACCACTAACAGTGAATGCAGTCCTCCCCCATTTACCTTGTAGGAGAGGACTTCATAAGTCCAAGTAATAGACTGAAATAAGTTGTTGGACAACTACTATAAACCTGATGTGTATAAAATACAAACCCCAATTCCAATGAAGTTGGGACTTTGTGTAAATGTGAATAAAAAGAAAATACAATGATTTGCAAATCTTTTATTGATGTATATTTTAGTGGATACAATAAAAAGGACAAGATATTCAATGTTCAATCTGATAAACTTTATTTATTTATTTTTATTATATTTGCAAATATTTTTTGCAAATATTCAATCATTTTGAATTTTATGCCTGCAACACACATTACAAAAAATGGCAGCCTCATACTGTAGGGATGTTTTTTCAACTGGGAGACTAGTCAGGGTTGAGGGAAAAATGAATGCAGCAATATGCAGAGACATCCTTGATGATAATCTGGACCTTGGACTGTGACATAGGTTCATCTTCTGCCAAGATAACAAAGGAGTGGCTTCAGATCAACTCTGTGAATGTCCTCGAGTGACCCAGCCAGAGCCCAGACTTGAACCCGCTTGAACATCTCTGGATAGACGATGGCTGTGCACCAACACTCCCCATCCAACCGGATGAGGCTTGAGAGGTACTGCCCAAACATGGGTGTGCCAAGCTTGTAGCATCATACTCAAAAATGCCTATGGTGCTTCAACAACGTATTGAGAAAAGGCTGTGAATACTTATGTACATGTTGCATTTTTGTTTATTGATTTATTTTTTTTAAAATAAATTTGCAAACATTTCAGGCAAACTTTTTTCTACTTTATTATGGTGTATTTTATGTAGAATTTTGAGGTAGAAAAATTAATGTAGTCATATCAGGGAAGTTTGGCAGGTTTGCCATTATCCAATAATACACCGATATTATGCAGATAATAGTTAGCATTCTTCCCATCAACTACAACTATATGAATTGGTTGTAACATTTAGTTATTGCATTTTTTTTGAATGAGCATAGAATGAGGAAAAAAAAAATGGAAAAATTTAATTGCAGCCTTTGTGATTTGCTAATTGCATTGATTCAAACTGTTATTTAGATTTCAAAATGATTAACTCTTCAGCCCTTGTGCACAGTCAGATCCATTCAAAATAAGCCTGCTAGTAGAGGAACCAGATTTAAAATGTGGTTGACCTGAACGGAGAGTGAGGGAGAGAGAATCAGCACTGGCAGTGTGCAGCCGTGTTAGAAAAGAACAGGAAAACATCTTGTTTTTCCTCTTGACAAAAAAATGTTTCAATGATGCTCCTCAGCCACAGTACTAATGGTGAGTTGGATCCACTCACATATTGAAACACCAATACAAAGCAGCAGAAATATAGTACGTCACCCATTTGAATTAATTATTCACACCCATCACAACTCTAGTTATAGTCTTTGTAAATGTGGCAACATCCTCGCCACTCAGGCTGTACTTAACAGACATGCACACTGACACAATGTACTTAGTGCCTTATTTAATGTACAAATAATACAAATATAAGCTTCTTTGCATGTAATATCTGTAGATGCCTTGGCCAAAGTGTAATATCAGGAGTGCCATTACACCTTGTTATTCTGCAGGCCAGATGCACACACCATATATACAATCTGTACTTAATGAGATGGCTTTTGCTTCTGTCTTACTAAACTGATAATGGCTTGCCTGAAGGTCCTCATTGCACTTTTCAGTGTTGGTCATTTTTAGCGAGGCACAGATACAAATTGAAAATAGAGAACATTTCCCCAGAGTGCTATTAAAGCTGTGCAGTGTGATACGCCCATGTTGAAGAATCAATGTCAACTGCTGAAAATTAACAAGGCTACGCTATTAATTATCCAGTTTGATTTGCACTTCACAATTCAGCTGATCCTCACCAGGGTGGATTTTAGAAATTGGACCCGTGAGCACAGAACCTTGTTTCCTACTGAGGGGTTTTCCCTCAGTAAGTGAGCCACAAAAGCCCAGTACATGCTGGAGAGATAAAGGGAAGGGGGGGTACTGAGTGTGGCATTGAAGGGAAAGAGGAGGAAGAGGAGGACGGGCAGGGCAGAGTGTGACAGAGGAGTGTGTTTCAGCTCTGCTGCCTCCCATTCTGTGTATGTGACTGTGGAAGATCTGAAAACCTCGGTCTTGCCCCGGAGCAATGGCACGGAGAGGGATGTTCTCGGAGAGACTAAATTCAGACCCAATGTGCTGTACCATCAATCCAGATTAAGCTGAGTGTGGAGTGTGAGTGTGAGAAGGATATGGCTGAATGTTGAAACCATGTTATGTAAAGGTTGCTTTGTGTTTGTGCCTCCGTAGACTCTCTTCATTTTTCTGAGAGCACTGTATTATAATGCTGTTTTTAAGTACTCTAAGCCCTTATCTGTACTTAATGGACTCACTGAGAGAGCCATGTAGGTACTTCTATATGCCTTTAATTTCTATAAAAAAAAAAAAAAAAAGGTGCAGCAAACCCACAAAATCCATTATAGATATAGTGATAAAACTTTAATGTACAGTATAATTTAATTGTTAAAAAACATGTTTATTCATTGCTGCTTGGCTAACCAATGATTAGTCTGTTTCATGGTGTGTTTGTCAGGTTTCGTACAGTAGACTTTATCAATGTTGTATTTAACAATTCATATGAAAACCATTTTAGTGCGATTACATAATTGCATCTTAATGCATTATATTAAAACAGTGTAATTAAAGATCCATCATTTAATACTCACTTGTGCTTAATTGCATAGGCATTTATTAATACAAAATGGAACAACATTATTTCACTGGAAACCAAGGAAAGAAACAAAAATTGAAATCTTTTTTGAGTTTTCTCAGTATGTGGAGGATGTTTTTCTGGTCGGCAGCAACGAGCCGTTTGTTTATCCTCCACCTCCAGATTGTGCTGGTCGGACTTTACACTTTAGCGATTGCTCTCGCTCAGCCATCTTTGCTAAAGCTTACAAGGTGATTCTGCCTTGTGATGTTTAACCAGTTTATTGATTGAGGTGGACTGAACATAAGGACACAGGGACGCATATGTTGGGCATCTGTACTTTCGACATTCGTTTGATTTAACCAAGCTAAAAGCCATGTTTTTCTTAAATTACTTTTCCAATTATGGCTTTCTCATAATCAATTCGTAATTCTTTAGGAGAGACTCATGATGCATCAGACAATAATGATTCCTCCCAATGTGTCTATTCCCTGCAATATTTTAGTATCACATTATCAATATGTGGCAATACTAAGTACTGACTTATGTTAAAATGACTTGAATTCTTGAATGATACAGACTTAGTGTGTACACATGCATTGCACACACAATTATACTTACACAATTGACTTTGTGTTTCACTGGGTGCCATGTTTTGTGCCTTTTGTATAGACAGGGTTGTGTCTCCGTTTGACATTTTCATTTTCATCACCTCATACATTATGAATGAGTCATTACATAAATAACAAATGTCTGATAGGCATTTAAGCATGACTTGTTCAATTTTTATCGTAGATTAAACTGACACTGCAAGCTTGTGAAGAGAAAGGTGGGATGAAACGTGTGCATCATTTAGTTACCTCCACAAAGGAGGTTATGATTTTGCCAGTGTTTGTCTGTCTGTGTGTTTGTCTGTCTGCCTGTGTGTCTGTTTGTCTGTGTGTCTGTCTGTCTGTGTGTTTGTCTGTGTGTTTGTCTGTCTGTTAGCATAATAACTCAAAAAGTTATGGATGGATTTTAATGGAATTTTCAGGAAAGGTTTGTAATGGGAGTAGATTTTGGTGGTGATCCAGATCTTAATCTGGATCCAGGATTTTTTTATTATTATTATCTTTATCCTCTTTATCATTGCTTGGCAGAGGTCTATGGTCTCCTATGGCATTATTTATTGTCATAGTTTTACTATGTTTCATCAATGAAGTTAACTAGTTGGGCAGATTGAAATAGAGTGACAAAATGTTTGTGGAATAGATGTTTTGATGGATTAAAATGAACAGCCTTTAATTAAAAAACAAAAGTTAGTACACGCATTGTGAGCATGGTTATACAGTAACAGGTCACACAAAGGCCTGGCATATATACTAATACTGACAACCAGAAATCCCATTAAGTGAACGTAACCACGGCAACACGGTTGGCCAACAAAAAAGGAAAGACAGAGCTTAGATTTTCTTGGATTTCATTGCAGTGTTTGCATTTACTGTTTTACACTTTGTAAGCACTCCCAGGTTCCCTGTTGTTTGTCTCATGTCAACATAGATGTCATGGAAAGCAACAACAAGGTGTTGATGTGATTTTCCGTCTTAATTTCACAGCAGAACGTCAGCGGCACCCTCAATAATAGCAGCATAAATGCCATTTGCATTAACCAAAAATGGTGATGGATTTTTCTTGTCAAACATGCATGTACTGTTTCAGTATAATCAAATATTTATTCTAATGCTGTTCCTGAAATAGTGCAATAGTTAACGCTTCACTTAGTGGGGGGAAATACAGCATTGATTAATGCTTGTTTCATTTGCATGTAGCCTGCTGTGTCCTGACTTGTGCAGATGCAGTTTTACTGAGCCCTGAGAGCTGATGATGGTGATTCATCATGTAAACAAATGCATCAACATTACAAAGTTGTTTTCACAGAAGACATTTATAAGCAGGAATGTATTACCTGAACTTACAATGTCACTTTTGTTTGCACTGTGCTTGTCAAATTACTTGTCTGCATCATCCTTTATACAGGATGTGCTCTTGGTTAGGAGGGCATCCTTCATCCACAGCCACTCGAAAACCTCAACTTAAAATCCAGCAGGGACACCCTTTCTCTTGGCTCAGCAGGGCCATCCTCTGTCCCTGGTGGTATGGAGATGTGAATGTCTTATGAGGCTGAAGGTGGTTAGGATGCAGTGACTCCCTTCTTCCAGGTCAGGGCTGTCTTTCTGTAGGAAGAGCTCCTGCCTTGTCGCATTCTGACTGATGGATGTTCAAGTCAGGACAATCATTCGAACTGAGTCCTGGGGCTGCCAAAGGCTGCAGATCTGCCAGATCACTTTTCATTAGTCACATTGTCTTCTCACTCTTAGCCTGTCTGGGTCAACATTTTATGCCTCGTTAGGCTTCCTGGAGACTAGTAAAACCCAAATTAATGTTGTGTGTTGTTGGGGCATTCTTCCTTTTGTAGGAATTGTAAAATATACAGTCACTCTCACATTTTATTTGACTGCAGATATAGTGCAGTGTTTGCCATCACTTGGGTCCCTCCGGTTCCAGAAGTCAAAGCGAAGTGAGGCCACCCAGTGTTGCTCTCTTCTTTGCTGCACATTCTACTGGCAGTGTAGTGGGCTGAATAGTACAGGTGGAGCGACCTGTCAGATTGACAGAGTCATAAATAATGGAACCAAGCAAAGACCTACTCCACTCACACTGCCCAGGGACAGCCAAGCACCCAAGAATGATGAGAGGAGCCCTGGAGCCCCCAAGGACACTCATCTAATGGTCCACCGTAAGTGCTACTGTCCCATATCTCAATCAAGTCACAGAGTCACCACACACATATAGATAGACTGAGGTAAACATTTTATCGTGTACATTTTTATGAAGACAAGCTCAAACACTAAAACTCCCCAGACATGTTGGTTTAACTCCCCTCACTCCCTCCACAGTGGATGACAGTAAATTGTGTAGCAAAGAATAAAAAGATAAACAGTATATCATCATTAAAAGCATAGTAAACTGGATGCTGGTCAGTGTTTAATGGGTCCTTGAGACAGAATCCAGCTCTGTGATCATTAGTAGGTCCGTGTGGTGAGTCCAGATGGAGCTGTCACAGTGAAGCATGCCTACACATGTCCTCGGTGTCTGTGGGATCTATTGCTTTGGGCTAAATCGGGCAAAGGAAAAACCAACATAACCTTGTGTCAGTGGGTTTGCTTATATTGAATGAATGATGACTTATTGCACAAAGTTGTCCTCAAGGAGTGTCGGACGAATGTGGAAATTCTCATGCACCCAGCCCCAGTCATGTGTCAGTCCTTATTAGCACAACATCTCTTTAGCTGATAGTTAAAATTGGTTATGCAGTAATAAAATCCACAAATGTTTGATCACATCATGCTGTGAATAGACAAGCTGACAGCAGTAGCAGTCTTCCAAGTACATTTTCATTATCTTAAACCTGCATAACACAAGCATCATACATTGTGCATGTTACTGTAAACCCTTTCTACTGTGTTATAATGGCCTCTACGACTATTTTAGTGAGGCTTTATCAATTTTTCACCTTAGCCTAAAATAGGGCTCCAAACCCTTTACCCAGTAATCTGTAGCTCATCTCACATAACAATTACACCCCATTTTTAGGGGGTTATATGTCACTTGATTTAAATCCATAAAGTTCAAAGTTTAGGGTGCATATACAATTAAATGTTTATGTGCATATATTATTCTGACGTGTGCCATTATTACGTTCAATCAGTAATAATTGTGGACTAATTGATATTTGTATGTGGTACACGGGTGTGAAATTCTAATTTCACAGTGTTTTTGGGATCAATAAAGGAAATGAAATAATCCAGCATGAACAGATTAATGTGCTTCATAAATATGACTCAATTTTTCACATGAAATTTCAGTGGTTGTGTGTTCAGCTTTGAGAATTGTCAAATATGTGTCATTCATTCAGTGAAACTCGTTCACAGTATCTTCATGAATTTATGATCAGTGAAGGAGACTCTTAGGCACAAAGGCTGGTATAAATAGGCCTGTAATTCACTAATTTTGAAGTTTGTTTTGTGCTACTTGTGAGTCTAACTGCCACTGTCCCACACTCTGTGGAGGCTTTAAATAAATTAAATAATAAAATAAGCAAACATCTAAGAAGAAAGCATAAAAATATAATGAAACAGATGCTTACAAAACATAGTATGAGGGAGTAAAAGTTCTTGTACCTCTTCCCTGTTAATGTCCAGCTTTAGGTAATAGTACACTAAGTCCTACCAAGTCATGAACTCCATATACACTTAGTTAATAATAGTAGTGGTCTTTGATTCAACTCTGTGGCAGCATTGCCTTTGTACAGTTACATCTTTTCTCCGAGTGTCTGTCATGGTCTCTCAGGGTTTTTCAACCTGCACTCAAGTGTCAGGATCAGCAAAGGCCTGCGGTGACTAACAGTGTGGTGTCCGTGTCTTGCTTTTCTTCTGAACTTTACAGAATATCTATAGACCAATACAAATGTGCTTTCACTTACCAATGGAGAATAGCAGTTATTTTAAGAAGTTGGAAATTCCTGTTAATATGAGATGTAATTATCCATACCAAAGCTTTAGAAAGTCAACCCAAGTAACTCTGCATTGATACTACAAAAAGAACATTTAATATTGGCTCTCATCTGTTAACTCTAATTTATTGATGCCACTTTATAAACCTAATGACATGTTTAGCAGTGGTGTTATAGGACGTACAGACCACGTCCATAGTTCAGTAAATTTCATCATAGTAGTGTTAAAAACCGTCACTTAACAACACCTCTAGACACAGAGCTGCAGTAAAACGTCCAGATGAGTGAACAGTGACTAATGTAAAATCATCTTTTCTGGACCATGGAGTGAAATCCGGAATGCAACTCTTTTCACTGGCGTCCCTGGGAAATTGGCCCTGCTTTTTTGTCATGGTAATATAGAGTATCTTGAGACTGTTAAGTGTAACGAAACTCCAGACACTTCAGCTGCCCTCAGCTCCACTCTCATGCACAGCACGTTTCATTGTTAATAGGCCATTAACAGTGTTCCATGTTGCAAAACCAGTCTGATGCTGTGCTGTGGGTGGGTCACTTTAGCCGTGTTTCTACTGAGTTTGGTTCGGTACAGTACAGATTTTTTTTGCATTTCCATTAGGAATAGTACATGTAACAAAATAACTAGCCCCAAAAGTTCCATTCTTTGGCAACCTCCCCTTAGGGTACCAGAGTAAACGGTATGGTAAGGTCAGGGTGGGGCTAGACCAGCTCCACCCACAGTCAGTTGATTGGGTGACAGAAAAACATCCTTCCCTTGCGATCAGTGTAAATATCCCTTGGAAGCCAAAGCAAACGCTCGCAGTCTATTCTCATACAAAGCTTGATGTCTTGTTGTGATAAACAGCCACAAACTAAGCAGGGGGAAAAACAGCTGCTGGATGTCCTTCTTCTGTTGCGTTGTTGTCTGCTGTGTCGCATTCAGTGTTGTTGCTTGTTGTCATCGTTCGCTGTCATTGCACCTGTACGACTTCATGCTACATGACCATCAGGCACAGCCCACATCCTGCCTACCAAGTACAGTAAAGGTAAAGGTACTGTAACGGTAATGGTGAAACTCAAGCCTGCACCAAAGATCCACCATTCCAAACTGTACCCTACTGTACCAAACCAAATGGTACCATGATAGAAACACAGCATTAATGGGTTTGGTATCCAAGACATCCCAATATTGTCACAGTCTGCTCCCCTTTCACCTGCCTCTCAGTAATTTTCCATTCCCTCTCCACTCACCTGCCAGCCACGCCCCCCCTCATCAGACCTACTCCCCTCACCTGCTTGACTCACCTGCTTCCCATCACCAATCAAGCTAGGATTTAAGCTCTCCCTGCTCACTCACTCTCTGCCAGATTGTTCTATATGCTCACGCAAGACTTTCCAGCACTCTTCTCTGGACTGATCTCCCGCTGCCGACTCTGCCTGCCTTGGACTAACCTGTTTGCTGTACTCCCGGTAACCGACCCTGCCTTCCGTCTTCGACCACGAGCTTCTGATCCCTCTGGATTCTGCCAGCTGGTGTCGGCCCAGCTACTGGTGGCTTGCTCCTGGTACGTCTGCCTCAACTCCTGCCTACCTGCTTGCTGGACTGGTGTTCCCAGCCTAAGCCCCCGGACTTTCCCTGTGCCCAGAGAGACTGTTTCCTGCGTGTGTCAAATTCAAGGCGCGAGATCATTTTACATTGATCTATTATTATTGTTATTAATGGCCCGGCGATATGAAGCGCTGATAACACACAAACTACAGATCCCATAATGCAGAGCAACAGCTGCCTTGCCGAATGATAGGTTACCTGGGAACATTCCCGCACAACTAGCCGTCTTCATCCGTGGAGTGGACTCCGATTTGAGCGATACAGGGGGAATATTGGACATTAAATCGATGCACGGGACAGCGACAGGAAAAGACATTTTTGAAAACGTATGTCAAAGTGTAACCGACGTGAAACTGCCCTGGGGCAAACTTGTTGGACTCGTGGGGAGGATGCGAGTAAAGATGCAGGAGGAGAAGTGAACTGGTGAGTTGACAGCATGTCACTGCATCATACATCAGGAAACACTGTGTGGTAAAGTGTTGAAAATGGAACATTTAATGAGCACTGTAACGCTCATTAAATGTAAAGTATGATAATTCCTTATCATACAGAGGTGCGTTGGCTGAGTCGAGAAAAAGACTCTCAATAGAGTTTTTGAGCTACAAGGCATGCAGAAGAACAAAAGTGACCAAATAATAGTCCTTTTTTTGTTGCTCAGGTGACTGTAGAAACATGAACAGTATAACCCAAAAAGCAGGACACAAGAATATGAAAACCTAAATATAATTTCTAAGTAAAATATTACATTTTTTTTTATTTGGAACCCCTTTGGTTGCTTCAGAACACAGTCTAGACAAATTATGAGGCAGCTTATGAAAATGATAGCACTATCTGTTGGCCCTCTGAAGAAAGCGCTTTAATAGGTAGTTCAGTCAGAAACTAATAGCAGTGCACGAATATACCTGTGATATGTATTCCCTCTGTTCAGACCTTTTCAGATGCATTCATTATACATTTTCTCCACTCCTTTCATTTCAAAAGTTATATTTCAGAGGACTGAAATAGAATTTCTCTCTTTGCACCCAGAGCCAGCTCTCATGTATTCCAATATCTTAAGTGATCCATTGCATTACTGTTTTAGGGTAGAAGAATACAGTCTGTTATGATTGTCTTTCTCTACTGGAGTTGGCGTGTTCTTCTGACTGTCCTCTGACTCTGAGGTAGAGTTTGATAAAGTGGTCGCTTGACAACCTAACTGATCTCTGCAGACACTGCTTGCTATTTCCATGCATATTTCCATAATATTTAAATTAGTTTACCAGGCCCGTGAAGATGTTTTAAAATAGCTAGATTGAGAAACTCACAGGCACAGGTGGCGTATATTCTTCTCTGGCATACAACCAACAAGTATTCACGCTGGGATCTTCCCTAGATGCAGTAATGAAACCATAAATCACAGCATCATTGGATGTCTTCCCAGCCCCTGATATTTCCCCAGGCATTTTCACTCCATTCACCATTTCAAAGTGTTAAATAGATTGACCATGAAAGATAAAGTTAAATGTGACTTCCTGCCAGTATCTCTGACTCGACAAGAAATGAGGAAGAAAATGAGCGGTAATGCACTCTCTCGGTATGAGGTTTAATACGTCGCTACTCTCATGAACTAAAGGCAAAAGAAGAGGTGGTTTTAGGAAAAAGAAAGAAAAATCATGATGAATGATGAGAGAGGAATAGTATTCAAATAGTGAGTAATGGTGTGGTGAGTCCTTTTGAAGATTTTCACCTAACAATGATTCTGTGAGGCAGAACCAGGCAATGATAGCTTGCAGGTTGGACTTTATGGTATCTAACGCTCCCTCAGGTGCTAACAAGAAAAAATAAAATAAATAAATAAATGATGTACATTCAGCATGGCAGAAATGTGTGACCTGTTTCCTCCGTAACAAAGAGAACATCATACTACATCATCCCTCTTTCACCTCACGCTGAGGGCTTTGTGGTAATGGCCATTTCATGAATGAGGAGCAGATAGAAAACTGGGCATGTGTGCTTGCAAAGGCCCACAATGAATAGAGAACTTGCCAGTCCAGTAATTAGTTTGGGCTGTGGACGTCTGTGGCTGTGATGGAGGCCGTTTATCACCCCCAAGACAATGACTGCATAAGAACTGCCAAAACAAGGCTGTGTGATCACTTCCTTTCGCTGTAGCTTCGAACAGATAAATGGCTCTCTGAGGCATCGTGGGAGTTTGTTGTCAGGGTTTTCTCTGGTGTTTCTGATACTGTGTCTCTCCAGAACTCCTGACAAATAAACAGTAACATAGAAGGTCAGTCGGTCGCCAGCAGAATTTGCTTTATTTGCAGCACAAAATTGTAATTACTGATGCAGCTGCGTGTCTCAGACGTTTTCAGCAAGAAAAGTTGCTGGATCAGAACCTCTGCCAGCTCTACTTTTAAAACTGAAAATCTGGACACTTAGTCATGACGTAAGTTTGTATAATTTCCATTCATTCATTCAAAAGTAACGGGTAGCAAATTCACTATTCTGCTCCAGTCTGCAACACAAGGAACTGTGGCCACTTTGACCCATTGCCCTTTTATTTTTGAAATGGTGACTTTTTTATTTTTAATCACATTTTACAGATAATGTGCTAAGAAACACATGACCTCCTTGGTGGAGCAAGGCTATAAATCCTCAGTCACAGATCTCTTCTTTACAGGTGAAGTCGTTGAATGTGACTTTGGTACAATGTGGTGACTCTTGCATAAGCCAGAACTTGGATCTTGGGCCCTGATTTTGAAATGGTGATCTTAACCAAACAACTTGAGGGAACCCACTGCACCGTAATTCATGAAATAAGACCCGAGGCAGATTCTACTTTCACATACAAGCTGTTCCAAGCCTCAAGCCTTAGGGAAGCTGTGAAGCAGAGACTGATATGGACAGAAAGCGAGAGAGAGGACTTATATGAGACCATTAACTGATGTGGAAGAAACAAGCCAAGGTCATGTTACTGCTGAAAAACAGCAGTTAAGCAATGAGATGCTCGAGCATAATGAGTGTTGAAGCATGTGTGCTGTTACTGTATAGCATATGTGAGTGGGGAGACATGCCTGTATGTCAGTCTTTGCCGGGGTTAAAAATGTTACATTCCAGAAAACTCAGATAGAAAATGCTTCTTTTCAGCTGCCAGAGGAAATGGAGTGGTCTGATGCTGTTGTTGGATGGTACATCATTGGCATGTGATTCGTAACTGCCATCCTCTGACCCACATGGTCAAGGCCAGACCAAGTGAAGCCCTTTTGGACAGAGCAGTTAACCTTTAACCACAGACACAGAGTAAGGTCATTATATCTTGGCAGTCTACCACACTTGTCCCTTTAGCTCTCTCACCAATCAAGCGATTTAATCCAGTTGCAGAGGCTGGAATAGACCTAGCCCTCACTCTTTAATCCAGGGAGATCTGTGGTCTGTTCCAAAGCCCGAGCATCAGGTGATGTCAGCTACTTCCTGAAAAACACTGAAGTCTTTTTTTTGGAAGGGAAGGTCTGAGCCCATACCCACAAGACTAAGAATACTTGTTTTTGTCCATAAGTGAGAGGGAAAAGAACATTGACTGTCACACTGCTACAGCAACAACAATTTAATTACATGAGCTAGCCAGCTGCTACTAATCTTACTGTATGAACCAAAGTACACAAGGTGTCCTTTAATAGACTCACTACAAATTCCGGCTACCATGAAGTTAACCATATTAAAACCTTTACACAGGCACTCCAGCTATACCCAATAAACAGAATTACACCTTATCAGGGAACAGTGTATAATGTGGTCAGTAATGAATATGGAGTGGGGTATTTGGGCCGTAAATATGTGAGTGTTATAACAAAAGATAAATGATCTTATGGTGCCAATATATAGGATCACTGTATATACAAGTGTGTGTTGCTATACACTGTATGCTATATGTTATCAATCACATTATGTTTTTATTTTTGTTAAAAAAAAAGTGAATTCTAAAATCACACAAAGCTAAAATAAAATAATGAATATCTCAGGGCCATGAGACTGGCTGGCACTGTTGCCGGTTCAAATCCCGGTTTTTTGAGGGCTTCTCTGTGGGGAGTTTGCATGTTCTCCCCATGTGTGTTTTCTCTGAGTTCTTTGGTTTCCTCCCACTGTCTAAAAGGTTAATACTCTAAAATTGACCATAAGTGTGAATGGTTATTTGTCACCGTGTGTTTGCCCTGTGATGCACTGGCATCATGTCCGGGGTGTATGTCGACAGAGTTGGGCTTCACCCCCCCCCCCTTTGAAAATTACAATGAAAATTTAAGATGTTTGGAATGACTATGCGTTGTTATACTCGAGCTTCTGGGTTTAGATGCAACAGTTTCCTATCCTCATTTCTTACTACTGTAGCTGGAGGTCAGATCTTATTTTTTTCATTGCTGTGTGTTTGCAAAATTTTTTGTCTGTTATCCTGCTCTATGTAAAGGTAAATGGAATTATTTAAATCTCCCTGCTCCAATTATATATTTATTTACAAAGTGATGGTCTATTCATCCTGACAGCATGCTGATTATCAATAGGCAGCAGCATATTTGTTTGCAGCCAAGTCATGGCCTCTCTCCCTCTCTCAACCTGTCAAAAACCGGATGCAAATGAACCCAGTTTCTGGCTCACTGCACTTTACAAATTAATAACTGTGCACACCCCGCATTACAGTACAATTAGATTGTACATTATTTTGTTAACGCCAGCAAAATCATTCCATCCACAAGCATATTGTCATGTGGCTGCTTGACAATATGCAAACGTGAGATCAAAGGCATATTTCTGAATCCTAATCAAATCTATTTCACGTCCCGGGCTGCTGCTGGATGACGGGCTGCAGTCTGTAGCTGGCATGGTTTGAGGCCCTGTCTGAATACCTGCAACAGTAAATAGTGGGCAAACTGATTTGCATATAAAAAGGAGCAGTGATAAAAGAAAGTACTTAACCTGGAGTTTCTCCTCATTCAACACTGTGGCACCTCCAACAGAATGACAGAAGACTGCGAAGAGAGGATCCTATTATAAGATAATTGTATTTATTCTTGATGGAGAATGAAAGGGAAAAGAGAAACAAAGAACACGGTTGGCAACACTTAAATGCAGGACATTCACCTGTAAGAGAGCGGAGAGTCTCTCACATTAAATGCCAGAGAGTTGGAGAGCAGAGACGTTTGTAGTGCATGTGGATGTGCATGTGGAACAAAGACTGTTTTTGTACCAAGGTGGCTGCTTTATAGGACTCTTATATGGTATAATTCATGTGATAATTACTCAGCTACAGATCAAGCTGGGTAGAAGTAATCCCAAACCACAATTCCTGAAACACATATGCTATCCATCCTCTTCTCACGTAGTTTGATCAGGAGGACTTATCATTTAAAGTGGCTGAACTGTTTTTGAAGATTAGTTTGTACATTTTAAGAGGGTTTGACATTTATAATGTTTGCCTTTTCCTTTACTACTTGTATTCAGAGGACTATGAAAGTGTATGTTATAAGAGTGGCTCCACGAGGTAAGTATTTTTTTATTTTACCATGGTCACTATCTTGATTGAGCATTTTTCCAGACTAACATTTCTTAATTAGCCGGTCAAGTATCACTCCTTTCATGACTAGAGACCAGCAAGCCTAATGATGTTCCCATTTGTTCATTGCTCATTTCAAGGCATTAAATGGGAAAACTAACAATTCATGTATCTACCAAATTTCCCATCAGATAGGTAATTATCAATTCATGTCAGATTATTACAGGTCTTTTGCTCCTGAGTGAAAGTTAAAGAAACACATATCTGCAGAAACACAGTGACCCCTAACTGAATATTTTAGGAGCGCAAGCAGAAAATATAGAGGCGTACACCGTAAATTGCAAAACAAATACTGATTACAAATTACAGATAAATGCCGAAATTGGCAATGTGCTGTTTTAAATTCAGTGTCACATTTTATTGTGCACTTCTGAAGAAGCAACATAAACATAAGAGACATAAACTATACAGAGAGTACCATCACTGTCAATACAGTACAGTATTAGCTGGTGCTTGAAGTGGGTCAGTATTGGCACTTTTTAATTTTACTGTTTACAGTACCAGCACTTTATTTGCGCACCAGCACTTCTCACAAGATGCCAGTACTCTGTTTATGTTATCTGTCCATTTATAATTTTCAGGTTGCACTACTTGATGTTCACCTGTTCTCATGAAAGTCCACTGTCGGTTTCTCGTGTCTAGAGTTTTTATGTTTTATTGTTAAATAAGAACAATATCTATCAGGCAGATGATCCACTGAGGCCTGATCTGAGATAAAAGATATTAAGTGATCACATACAGTACATATGGCTGCCTCAAAATTAGTTGGCGTAATGCATAGACACACCTTTGCACAACATTAAATGAGAAGGTGTGTCAAACGTTTGTCTGGTAGTGTATATTGTTATTGAATTATTGTCCAGCTCTACCATCAAGATATTTCAATTTAGACTAGAAATGTGAGCCTCATAGAGACAATTACAGAACAATTCATCCTCAGAGAACCATGAATACGATGAGATACTGTATTTCACTGAATCCTTATGAGCTGGTGACACTAGATAAAAGTACATGTGCTCTCCTGAAATCTGTTGGATGCATCCTCTGGGCACCATGCATGTTAGTTTAAGATTTAATTTCTACACAGCACTGGTTGAGTGACCGAGGCTACACCAGCTAACATTGTTCAGGACTGCCGGCATGATCAAATATGATCTGTAACGGGCTCATTTTGAATAAGAAAACACAAATATGTAGATATTTTCTGCATTCTCAGAATTTTATCTTGAAAACGTACAGTATGTATGCATACGTGTATGTGTTACTAGAACACTGTACTGGCTTTGCTTGGCAGTGAGCTTCTGCCTCTGAGCTTTCAGTTGCAGTTCAACAGATGACCAGCATTATCAGTGTGCCATCCAAACATCCTCTGGCTGTATTCAATGTCAAAGTCTTCACATATCTCCTGCATTCACTGGATTGAGAAACAGTTGGCTGCTGCTGCTGCTAGAGGGGATCACAATGAGCAGTCTGGCCCCAAAAACCTTTAAGTGGGTCTTCAAGAAGCCACAAGGGCATTAGCCTGATCTCTCTCCTGAGTTTTCTTAATGGCACACGGTCATTGTGTGTTGTAGCATTGCCACAATTTTTTTTTTTACACACATGAAACATCAAAATAAGGAAGGAGGGAAACTGTCGCACATACTTTGCATACCTTTCAGTCTTTGGTCAGATCTTTCTGTGTGATCTTCTTTGGTCGGATCTGATGTATCGAGTCATCACTGTGTCCGCGAGGTGACCTTGACAGTCGGTGCTGCTGCAGCCCCCGTCTCTGTAACAGGAGTGAGGCAGAGCAGTGTTCCCCAAGGGAGCCATTCATCCAGATAGGAGACCCATCAGTCAACAGAGGCATTGATCAGCACGTAAGATGGCCTGATTTTCTTGTGTAGTAATCAGCTCTGTTTTGACACCCTCCCTTATGTGTAAACATGAAGAGAAGCACAGGACAAATGGATTGTGAAGGGCAGCTCTATCCACAGTCTATACTGTCAGAGGCATTAGTATGTACAGTCTTACATAATGGAAGTCTCAACGGTATCTGACTGAATCGACATGTGTGTCCTGATTAATGCCACATGTAGGTTTAATTTTCCTGTGCACTGGAGCATGGATCTCGTTGAAGAGTTAATCCACCCGTACTCAGAGAAAGATACAACCGTTGTTGTTACTGTTAATTCCTAGCACAGATGAAGACATACTCATAGCCATCTCATGTGAGTGATGCAAATGCCAAGCAATTGTTCAGGATCCATTCTGAGTCCACATTAGTCTGTGGATTAGTGTGTTTGGGTTCCCTATTATGGTCAGTGTGCTACTAGGACAGGGAGAGACAGCCTGACATGTGTTGGGCATTGATAATGACTGTTGAATCACAACAGCCCCTCTGGAGTTCTGGGTAAAATAAAAGCACACAACCATATCAGTCCCAAACATGGCGGCAGTCGCCCACAACAAAGAACAGTGTCTTGCATGCTGAGCTAAGCTGATGGGTTTTATATTCAAGTAATAAGTACAGTGAGCAATAACCACCACATGGGATTTCTTCCTACATAAGACAATCTGGTGCTTCCATATTCTTGGTTACAGAGATTATATACTGTAGGCTGAGGGATTCATAATTTCTCCATGATCTGCAGTCAAAAAGGAGGACAGCTTCCACGAGTTGAAGATGCATTCCGCAACAGCAAGCAAGTCAAGCAAATTCCTTTAAGCCTACTTATGGGCAGCATCTAACATGTTCCCATCAATAAGTTCTTGGTATTCAGTGGACTCTGTATCTGATGAGGGGGAAGTGGACAACTTATTGTTTTGTTTACCAGTTCTTTTCTCTGTGCTTGGTCAATAGGTTAAATTTGATTCAGAATGTGGGTGTTGGAAAATGATGGAATCATAATGAGGTCATGTTGGGCACGATTAAGCTAGTTTAGACATTTACTGTATCACCTACAGTTAACTAATGTGGTTGTACTATTGATATCAAATACACTACACAAGAATCACTCCTTTTAATTACATAAATACAAAGTACTGATATTTGTGGCAGCATTCGCCTGACACTGAATCTTTTTGACCTAACTAGGAGTCAGTGGATGATAAAATAAAGAGCACACTGGCTGAAAAAAGTTTGCTCAAGCCAAAATAGAGATGTAAGATATTATTCCTATCCACTTTTTTTTTTATCACCCTGTGCTGTTGTGGTGCAGAATGCATGAAATGTATGGTATGAGCTTTTACAGCAATTTAGATGTATGAACGGGTTGCATTTGGTCCAATAATCCAGCTTGCATTGTCTGCTTGTGTCTCTGTTTGTGACACACAGATACAAGCACACACAAACACACACTCTTTTCAGTTGTAATAGGATGGCCTGCATATGATTATTTTTTTCCTATGCATGTTTCCCTTAAAAAAAACAGCATCGACTTAGTTGGCCATGAGTGTTTAAATAATCTGACTAACTAATCTGCATTAAAGGACAAACCTGCCATTTCAGGTTGCTTCTATTCATATGGCATTTTCTTGGCATGGTTTGGGACCACTTGATTTAAGAGGCATACAACTTTCATGTTTTTCACATGAAAACAACTGAATATTCATACTCAGATATGATGGAGTTGTATAAAAGGTCTGACAATTAAAAAGCTCTCTCTCTCTCTCTCTCTCTCTCTCTCTCTCTCTCTCTCTCTCTCTCTCTCTCTCTCTCTCTCTCTCTCTCTCTCTCTCTCTCAACAGCAGACACCACATATGGGGATATATTATACATGTTTAGGTATATGTTGATTCCTAGAGACTGAAAGGCATGTGTCTCCTGATCTCATGGGAACAAATATCCATTAAATACAAAAAAGACATTTTTATGCCTGAGCAAGACCTGTTGATTAAATCATCATTAACAGCGTCAGGATGGCCGAGTGGTCTAAGGCGCCAGACTCAAGGGTAAAATTCTTCTGATAAAGAGGGATTTCTGGTCTCCAAATGGAGGCGTGGGTTCAAATCCCACTTCTGACACATATATTTATGTTGGGCACTTCATGGAAAAGTGGAAGGGCTTGACTGGGGCTTGTGCCTCTGGAGACTTGATGTTTTCAAATCCCCAGGACAGGTCAAGTTACCATCCCCCATTGCTCCCTGGGTGCAAATAAGTGCTGCTGGTGCTCACTGACTATAAAGAATGGGTTAAATTCACATTCACTATCACTGATTGAACTGCTATCCTCTCGAGCTCACCCACAACTTAGCTGCAATAGTTTTGTTTACAACCTGTCTCCCACTTCAATACTGACTGTTCTAAGTCATAAGATGTTTTGTGTTGTTGTTAATGAGGCATGTGTACACACTGATACTGAGGATATTTGCGTCAGACGTAAGATATTTGTATTTTGGAACGTGAACCATCAAATCTGATGTGTAATGAAATGGAATTTAAACAAATTTGAACAACATAGCCTTATCTCTGTTTGAACAAAACATCCTTCTACACACTCTCTCCCCATCTCTGATGGCAGGTTTATGCTCCACCTTAAACTGTGACCTTTTTTGAACAGCTGTAAACACTTTGACCCGCCCGCTTGGCCAGATGTCAACTATACTCTTTCTCAAACACTCTGACAGCTTTATACCTGTCAGCCCGTAGGAGCCAGTGCAGCTGTGTTTTCTCCTCCTTCCAAAACCTAGAGTGGATATGAGACAGGTTTCCATCACCAGAGTGCAGATGCTCAGATTTGAAACTCTCTCTCTCTTTGTCTCTACCTCTCTCTCTCCCTGTGCGTGTGTGTGCTTTTTCGATGTTTTGGGCTGCACTTTACAATTTCCGTTACTTATGAACAACACCACCCATTTAATTCTGGTATTTGTAGGTTTGAACCTTATCACCCACGCTGTCTCCCTCACTCGTCTTCTGCCACTTTATCCTCAACATGAGGGTTAAAGCATTCACTATCACATTAACACCTTGTGGTCAGTTTAGAGTGTCTAATTAACAAAGAAAGGCCCTCGCTTGAATGGGGAATTTGAACCGGCGACCTTCTTGTTGTGAGGCAACTGTGCTAGCCACTACCCTGCTGTGTGGCAGAGTGTGTTGCGTTCACCTTCAAATTGAAAGAAATATTTTGGAAAATTCAAGGTTTGTCTATCTTTCAACTCTAAATCTCCCTTAAACTCTTATAGTCATGTTTTGCAAAGAGCATGTTGATTCTTGAAAATAGCTGAGTGCCTTGTCTGTCTCTCCTTTCTGTTTCCGTTGTTCGTTCATTTTCATAGCAAAGCTCTGACAGGCTGCACAGAAGAGACTTGTGCACTACATTAGACAGGGGTCCCACATGCTTCTCTGACAGGAAAATGCAGATTATTGAGATGAAGGCGTTCAAATTGGCACAATTTTTGCTGATGTGTTCCAGCTAAAAGCTCCAGTTTCCCTTCATTGCTCAAACTGCCTCCGGGGAATGTTACTTGAAGGTTATTCTTTGGTTAGGTTATTCTTTGAGCAAATATATGCTTATACCAGAGACTTTTAAAGAAAAGAAAGAAAAGGAAAAAAAATCTTCATTTAAGTAGAAGTAGTAAAATCATCCAGATTACTATTACTTTACATCAGTAAAACCCAACAGCAACAAATAGAGAATAAAGACCCCAAGTATGGATACACCTTCCTTGGCATCTCTGCCAGTCATTCTTGTCAATCTTGTATGAATCAAAATAATTGCATCTTCATATTTGATGATCAAAAACCTTTAGTATGTAGTATGTAATATAAACAAATGAGCTGGTGCTGATTAGGCCTACTCTCTCTGTGTTCCTCATAAGAGCAGTGTTTTGTGTTGCCCACTGACATTTGCCATGCTGCACACAGGAAATGAATTGCTTTGTGTCAAGAAGATAGAAATACATAGACGTGAATTCTACGGCTCACAAAACCTAGTTGTTGTCCCTGTGCTGGTGGTGTTTCCAGTAGCCTATTGTCAGATGAAGCACTCAGCATACAAAAAATGTTACATTATTTCTGCTCACGAAGACCAACAGAGGCATGATAATATTAACAGTAAGAGCATTGCCAAAAGTTACACACTGCAGCTTTAAGAACAGAGAGGATCTTTTCGAGCACTGATGCATAATCACAGTCTTTAATTCTTATAAAAAATGGCCTTTTTTTCATGCAAACAGTCCTGTTCTATTGGAATCTCTCAGTGTATCATCTGTCAAGTCATGTGAAGCAGCTGATTAATCACAGGTGTAGAAGTGACCAGTGGCTGGCCTCCAGGTCGTCATGTCAATGAATCAATTCACCGTGTGCTCACACATGTAATAAGATCTAATGAGAAGTGGCTCATCCTCAATCACAGAGCAGTAAAAGAAAAATCACTACAGCTATTGTGATGCAGTTTTCACCTTAATGCCAAGCAGTATAGAGGAGACAAACAGAATGTTCTTTATTTCTCTGTCAGGGAGATTTTTTGAACTGACAGCAAGACTGTCTGCTCTACAAACCTACCATGTTCCACCTCTGCTGTGGAATCAGCAGATCTCCATTACATACCGCCTACATGTGCTGACTCGATAAGAGTTGTGTGCTCAGTGGACAGTTATGAGCCTTCTCCTCTAGACACTGTACAGAACATTGCAAACGTGTAATGTAGTTGCCTTATTTTGATTGAAGCTGTTTGAGCGACATTAGAGAAGGTTTACTGGTGTATTTCTGTTCACCAGTACAGCCTTTGATACTGATGGGCAGGTGAGTGGGGGGTAATAAGCAGCTGCTGAGAGAAAGCACTGACAGGAGCCATTACCTCTGCTAGAGATTACTCCACATATCCACTCGAATCTGAAAACATGAGGGTATAAATAGGAAAATACACAATGCATTCAGTATGGGTGCTGGAAATATTGAACATTATCAGGCAACTATATGTCTTTCAGAAGGGTGTGTGACATTCTTGTGTTTGTGCTATTTGCAGGAGGAAACTGTCAATCAGCAGAGAACAAGACGATGCTATTTAACTCCAGGCTGTTGTTTCTAGACTGAGCGAGAACATTATTCAAAATTGATGATCCATATGTCATAAGTAAATAAAAGAGTGCCGAGAAAACTTCAGCAAGACTGCATTCACAGCCTGTGGGGAGCATTACTCATTATAAAAAATGACCCATTATTTCCTTTCCTTCTCTTTAAAGCTGTACTGTGTAAGTTTTAAATATAAACGTCCATTACATTCAAGCCATTGCCCTTTTCAGACCATGGGTCTGAAAAGCCACATGTTGCTGTGAACTTTTCTATTCTGAGAGACCTTCCCAACACTTGAATGTAGTCGTGCAAATTGGTCTACATAATCCTCTGTTTTATTTCAAAGTAGGCCTACACATGCCAGTGTTTTTCCTTTGTTAACAGGTAAAAACAATCATGACATATCAACAGGGTTTGTTTTTTTTTTGTAGTTCTTAAATTTCATAAATGCAACAAACTATTGTTATTTTCTTTATAGCAAATCTATATATAAAAATCTATACAAGATGTTACCTTCATTTTATGGGTCAAATAGGTTTTGCGGCTCCAGATTAAATTTATTTAGGTGGAGAAGGGACAAGAATGGCTCCTCTAATGCTAAAGGTTTCAGACTCGTGACCTAGACCCACAGTATATCATTATAAATGCTGTTTCAGTAGCACTTTTGTAATTACTCGAATATCCCCACATGGTACTACAATTTCTGCTCTGATCTCTTAAACATGAGCTTTATTTGTTTAGTTAATTAAATATCATAATATTCAAGATGGTTGACAGATGATATGATGATGTGATGTGAATGACCTAAAATACTTGATGCTTGAAATAAATATCATGTTAAAAGTGATACAAATTACCACCATCAACCCCCTTTATCTAAAACATTACAATGTTTCTACCTTAGAGTGAGAAACTTAAATGATGTGCTAAATGAGCATGTGGAGGTGGGGAAAATTATATCGCATCATGTCAGTGAAATTTTAAGATGGGAAGCCGTCAGATCCAACACAGCTTACAATATCTGCAAATTCCCTCAAGATAGCACCTGTAGCAGCACAGGTGCTGTTTAGCCTCACACACCTTGTGAGTCTGCAACATTGGCAGCATTTCCTCAACTGCGCCGCAGGAGTGTAACAACCTAGAGTTACCTCGACAATTACCTTCAACACCCCATGTCTGCACATACCTGCAGGAACATTTAGACATTTTCATTCATTGTAACCTCAGATGATTCTGAATCAGTTGGAGTGTCGATCATTATTTCATGGGGAAATAGTTCCGTTATGAGATGTTTTTTTTTTTTTTTTTTTTATCCGAGGTAAATGTTACTAAAGCATTTAGATCACATAATAATTCACTGATCTCCAATCAGGGAAAGTTACTGTAGGAAACAGCAGTGAGAATATAGAATGAATAAATTCAGGTGCAAATGGGCTAGAATAAATAGAGTTGAATAAAATAGGATAATATGTTTTGGAAAAAGTCTTGTAGTTTCCTGTAGTCTGCTTCTTCTCTGCTGAGGAAATAGAATTTCTCCTACACACTAGTAGGAGCACATTTAATTATGTCAGTGTTCATCCCTGATAATTAAATATTAAAGCCCACACTATCAGTGGACGACTGTTAAGTCTTTGAATTAAGAAAGCTCTTTAACATCAACACCATGGTGTTTTTGTGACTGAAGCTGCGAGGTCAGCCAATTAATTTGTGAGATTAAAAGCCAAGCTAACGCAATTAAAAAAATATATATTTGCACCATGCCTGATATATGTTTAGGTCAGGTAACTGTAGAGTAATATATTTGCCTCTTGCTGCCATTTTTCTCTGGTTTTAGTGAGATAGATGTTCTCAGTATCGATTTAACTTGACAGGTCAGATTGTTGTCTTTGGGTGAATTGTTAGTGTTGATCGGGATATGAGGGAGCAAAGCGTCTGGTGATTAGAGTTTATTATTAAGCAATAGAGATTCTTTTGGCAATGTCTTGGGTTTTGAACTGAGCCGACCAAGGAACGAAGGACTTTCGCCATGAAGGTTGCCTGTGTTTGCATGGGTTCTCTCTTGATACTCCAAGTTTCCTCCCACAGTCCAAAAACATGGAGGGGTTAATTTGACACTTTAAATTGACCGTAGGTGTGAATGTGAGAGTGAATGGTTGTTCGTGTGTGTGTGGGCCTGGTTAAGGACTGGTGACCTGTCCTCCCTTTCACCCTATGTAAGCTGGGATTCACTCCAGCGCCCTCTGCAGGACAGAGTGGTAGACAAACAGTAAAACAAAAGATCAGTATACTGTATGATAATGCTATCTGCATACGTGGTTTAAAATAAAACATTTTTTGAAATGTTTCACTATTTAACAAGTGTTTGTTTCCTCAGTTGTTCTGTCACTGACTTGTCTTGCTATGAAAGCAGAAGAATCACACCAACAAAAACAAAACGAAAAAGTACAATTAATTCAAACTGATCTGGAACTGCGTGCAAGGTGATAAACAGGAAAACGCATATAATAATATGTCTAAGGGGAAAGGAATAATGTAAAACATGTGGTGATCTGTTTTTGGGTGGATGTGCTTGTTCAGCCTGTTTACTGGAACTGAAAGGGGACATTTTGTGACAACATGGCCAAATAAACAAGCACAAATGTTAGCACTAAACACAGATCTTCTGATGAGATCAGACCCACTATCAGTCCAAACCAGAACTTTTGACAAAAATAGGATTTCCTGAAGGCTTATTTTGGTCCCAGATTCTTACATTTTCAAAGGGTAATTCTAGGCCCTCTGTTTTTCTGTGTCTCAGTGAAACTCAGTGAGTTCTGATGTGGTTTATGATCAGCAGTGCCTCGAAGAGGAAACTCCCTTGGTGGTTGTTGGCCTCCTCTGGGACTTGGAATGAAGTAGTTTTTTTTCCCCTTTTTTAAATAAAAAAAACCCTGCACCACAATTACAAGGCAAACATGCTGTAGGTCAAATAAAGGACAAAAGTTACTGTGATATCCGAAACATGAATCATATTCTCATCAGACGCTCAACAGAGAGAGAGAAGAAATACATCACAATCACAATGTTGGTCCTCATACAGCTTATATCTACAATATACCGTACACATAGGGCTAATGAAGACTTACATCACCAATGAATTTATGCATTTCAAAGGTTTTGAAAGATAAATAACAGCAAACATGAGTTTCAACAGTGCTGCCATCACAAGAACATTTATTAAAAATCTGCAATACGTGAGAATTATCTGCCAAACACTGTCAGACTGTGTCAGCAGACAGAAATGCTGGTCACTATAGAAACTCTGAGAAATACTGACAGTCAAACAGAACAGTTTGCAAACAACACAAAAGACACTACCTTAGAAAATAAGCACTGAAGTGACACTACTTCAGACTACTTTAGCCTGCTTTCACATACATCCATCCATTTTCTAATGTTTTATCCTTCACCTTAGGGTCACAGGGGGAGCTGGAGCCAATCCCAGCATACATACTGTAGGGTACATCCTGGACAGGTCTCCAGTCCATCACAAGGTGTAGAGTGTCCAATTAATCCATCCATGTTTTCGGACTGTGGGAGGAAACTGGAGAACCAGGAGAAAACCCATGTGCACAAGGGGAGAACATGCAAACTCCACACAGAAAGGCCCTCAATCGAATGGGGATCCAAACTTGCAAATTTCTTGCTGCGAGGTAACAATGCTAGCCACTGTACTACTATGTGACCCCAGTTTGACATACTATTTGAGAAGTGTACCAAAATAACTGATCTTTACAGGCCTGGTTTTTGTCTTTTCCCTTCGTTTGGAGTACAAAGTACAGAAGAATGGCTCCCGAAAGGGTGAGTGAAACACATTGCAATCTGTTGATTGTTCGACAGAGAATCATCATAACATGAAACAGTGGTGTTTTTCCCCTGCAGCCTCCTCTCAAACAAAGCTTTATCTTTCAAATCTTTTTTTTTTTTGATATGATACAAAATCCAAAGATGCCAAAAAGAAAGAACACAGAATACTGAATGTCCTCCACTGTTGCTCTTTGTTTACCATCGCATTCTTCTTCTTTGTGGAATCTATTGGCAAGCTACACTATGTTGCACTGGTATGACATGATGTAGCTGACTCATATTACATAAATAGCTATGTAACTTATATATCCAGCCCAAGCACCCTGCAGTGGAAACACAAGTCAGATCAGGGTGAGCTGAACTGACCTGTACTGCTTGAAGAAAGAAGAATGATGCTTTTCTAAGC
>JAFBJR010001954.1:67878-86931 GCA_016785285.1 Brachirus orientalis
CCCATAAAAAGTCACACACTCTAATATTGCGTTTAGCTTTGATTATGACACGTATTCGCTGTGACATTGTCTGATAAGCTTCTGAAATGTCATTAGATTTATTTCTGTCCAGTGTTGCATTCATTTTTCACCAAGATCTTGTACTGATGCTGAGATAGTCGGACCACTGTGCCAAGCCTTCTCCATCACATCCCAAAGGTTCTTAATAGGGTTAAGATCTGGAGCTTCTGCAATGTCATTAGATTTATTTCTGTCCAGTGTTGCATTCATTTTTCACCAAGATCTTGTACTGATGCTGAGATAGTCGGACCACTGTGCCAAGCCTTCTCCATCACATCCCAAAGGTTCTTAATAGGGTTAAGGTCTGGACTCTGTAGTGGCCAATCCATGTGTGAAAAAGATGTCTCATGCTCCCTGAACCACTCTTTCACTATTTGAGACCGATGAATCCTGGCATTGTCATCTTGGCATTCAGTATATTCAGGTAGTCAGCTGACCTCTTAACCTCTTAACTTTAGTAGTTTCTTCAATCTCCTCAGATGTTTTCTCTGCTTGATTGCATGCCAATGATTTCACCATTAACGTCTTTTTCCACGACCACATGGTTGTTTAAGAAATGAGAAGCTACTCATTGAATCAGTTGGGGTTAAATAACTCGTTGCCAGCTGAAATCACTGAAGTAATGGCCAGGCAGTGTATACAGTATACAGTACTAGTTAAAATTTGGACATGCCTTCGCATTCAGTGTTATTTCTTTTATTTATTTATTTATTTATTTATTTTTAAAATATTTTCTACGTCATAGATTAATACTGAAGACATCCAAACTATAAGGGAACACATATGGAATTATGTAGTAAACCAAAAAGTGTTAAAGAAATCAGAATATGTTTTATATTTTTCATTCTTCAATGCAGAATCCTTGTGCTTTGATGACAGCTTTGCACAATCTTGGCCTTCTCTCAATCAGCTTCATGGGGTCGTCACCTGGAATGGTTTTCTAACAGTCTTGAAGGAGTCAAACATTGTGAATGATGCATCCCCATTGTGTAAATGTATTCAGGCTGAAAGATTTGGGGAACATTTCTAATTGTGACTAATAGTTTGTCTGACAGATTTTGTGATATTGTCATTCTTCATTTCAATATTCACCGTGGTGCGTTACATTTTTTTACTAGGCATATAACAATAGTAAAACTAAATTGCAGCCTTTCTGGTTTGCTTATTACATTGTATCAAATTATATTACTATCTTCCATATGGGCACAAAATCCAAAGTAAACCAGCAGCCTGCAAAGTTTGTCAGCACCTGTTCAACATGGTGTTGGATGTGCAGTGTTACAGTATAAGCAGCCATGGGAGACATTAGGTGCGTTGATGGTTCTGCATGGTCATATAACAGCCAAGGAATATGAGGCCATTTAACTGACACTTCCTGTGGTGCAAATTCTGTCCTATAATCACAGTCACTTATTCCAAGAAGGCGACGCCTCAGCACACACAGTAAAATTAGCATCAAGGTAGTTTCAGAAATGCACTTCTTTGTGCTACATAAATCAAAGCATGAATGTTAATTATTTGACCTTGGAAAGCAAAACAAAATTGACTGACTAAATGCTTCTCACAAGTCAATTTATATGATGTTTTTTTGTCACCTCAATGAATACTCCCTCCAAAGCCTTTCTGTAGACTGTCTTGTCTATTCCCTCGCCTTTCAGGCCTTTTGTGAAATATCTAACCTGTAAGAAATGGTTAGTAAAATAGTAAAAAACAGAAAAGAAAGAAAAGAAGTTTTGTAAACAAGGGCTCACAAAAAGTAAAGTTTGTTTGATGATGAATTCTGCCTTTATTTTTCCCTGCCTTGACTGCAAAGGGTATTTAATGAGACTTATTTTGCATACATGTAATTTTAGTTAGCCAAAGTATTGTTCATTGTACAGGTATTTCTCTTCAAAGTGATCAGCAGGAACAGTGAACACTAAGCACTCAGCAACAAACAGCAATTGTCTCTCCAAAAAAGACCTTATATGCTTCACATCCGTGTCACTTCAATAAAGTAGTACACTTGAATGTTGGTTATCATCTTTGGGTGAATGATGGGGCACAGAGATGCAGACTTTACTGTGGTGGTCTGGGTGCAAACAAAACTCTCCAGACTGAAATAGAAATGGCAGAAAAGAGAAGTGGATGGATGGCGGGGCAAAGGGTTACATTCGCACAGTATTGATTTTTCCTTTTGGTTCTAAAGAAAGGCCCTTGTCACTGTGGCCAATGAATAGAGGCCCTTTGTATTGCATTCTGCATGATTGCACTGACAATGAAGATACCACAAAGCTTTTTTCTTCTTTAGTCTCTGGCTTTATGTGAATAACACAATTACTCATCAACTTGGAATGAAAAGAGAACAAGATGATTATGTCCAGGATCAATATGTGATCTTGACAAAACAATTCAAAGACACAGCATCTGAATGCAATTTAAAGGTCCGGTGTGTAAGAATTAGTGACTATAATTTGCAACAAATTAAGGACTCCTCTTTTCATCTCTGCCTTTTTCAAGAATGTTGGGGAACTACGGTGGCCCTCACAACTTTATTCTATCGCTCACTCCTTCAACAGTTTCATCCTTTTTTTTGCTGTGCTTCGTCAGGCTGCCATAGAAACATGCCTGCTGTCTGTACTGCTGTCTGTACTCTCGTAGAAGAATAATCTTCCTCTAAGAAATATTATCAAACTTTGTCTTAATAGGATAAATATCTTACTTTAAGCTGTAACTACCAATAACAAGCAAAAACAATAGTTTCCATCAAATCCCAACTCTGGAACAAGATTTTCTTTTCTTAAAGTAAGAGTAAGAACAACTGCTCATCTTCTGTTAGTCTGCTTTTCTGCCTGAAGAGGAAAATTTGTTATTACCACTAAATGGGCTAGAAACTGCATTTAGTAATTCTGTACTGTGTTTGAAAGATGTCATAATCTTAAAATGTGGTATATTAGCCTAGTTTGTTTAGGATGGCACATTTTTTATCAGTTTTATCTAGTTGTACGTCACATTATAGTGTGAAAGTGGCTACGTTTACCAGCTACTTTTTAAGAATTCTGGCCCAGCAAAATTTGCTTACCTCTTTACCTTTTTTCTCTTAAAAAGAACTGAAATAAATTTGGCTGACTGGGGCTCTTGCCTTAAGTACATATAAAATACTTATTCTAAGGCTACAAATACAAAACATTTATTTTTTTCAAAGCAACTATGCACCTACACAGACACACTAATTGGTAGTACATTATCTGCCAATAAACCCTCCCAAATGTTACACACTGGACCTTTATGTTTTTTAAACTGCTGAGTTAGAATGTGACAAAGTTTTTAATAGGTCCCTTAAATTGTCTCAGACAACATCTGTTGATGGGAGACACTGTCCTCGTTGAGCAGTCAGTCTGCTTGAGACAATGAAAGGGATAAGGAGGTCCCCCTGAAAGTGGACACAGAGGACCAGTGTGGTAACTGTTGTTGTCTCTTATGGTGCTCTGTTACACACAGCCATCATCCATAGGGTCAACAGCTGCTAAATGTTTGGCACGCAAAGCCCCAACTGAGCAGCGCTGGCTCGCAGATGCTGTTGAGGAAACTTAAAATTCACACCTCGTAAAGAGAGAGGGCAGATGTTTGCATATTAATAACGATGGGATGTGGAGGGTGTCTGCTACAGAGAGGCATTACAGCTGCTGCATTACAGCTTACAGTGTATAATGTACGCCACAGATGGACGTACTCTAATTTCATCTCTGAAGCATTTATACCTGGATGCCTTTACATGCTATGTTCAGAAAAGTCATGTTCAAAAATAACCACATTACAGTCATTACACATTCTAAACAGGTGTTCAGTAATTTTACAGTAATTATGTACAGTTATTAAAGTACTGTATTTATAGCACTCATATGAATGGTATAATCTTTAAGTGTAATTTTAAATTGCTGCCACTTTCCTTCTATTTACTTTTTAAATTTCAACATATGTGTCGCTGCTCCATTATCAGGTTCTTACCGTGGACGGAGTTGAGTTCGAAATGCACACTACGGCTAATGGGAGGACTGATGTCACGATTTGGACCACTGACTGCATTTTCAGATTGTTTCACTGTCACCGAGTTTAATCATAATACCCACAAACATAACTGTGGGGTATCAGGCAAACAAAGTATATGCCCTCAAAGGAATAAGTCACAATAACAGCAGTGGAGACTGACTGTAATGCTGCCTACAGATGACAACAGGGTCCCATTAAAATCTAATTTTAAAACAAATCCAACACCCAGTCTATTAATTTGTGACAATCGGGAGGTGTGACAAGCACACTTGACAGTCTTGGAATGGTTGCAACGCCATTAGCAAGTTAGTTTTAGTTTATTTATAGTAGACATTTAATATTTTATCCCCAACTGATTTCTCAGTTTCATCAGCTTACACAGTGACAACCAACAGCAACAAAAAGACGAGCAACCTATAGGGAAGCTCATGGGGATCCTTGTTTCTCAGTATAGCAGTGTTTAGGTGTCTCTCTCCATAAATGATGTTGTTCAGCTCCCAGCAGAGATAAGTAAAAAAGGATGTTGTGATGATTATAAAAAAGCTGTGTGATGATGTAACCGACAATTATCGACAATAAGAATTTGTCGGCGACTAATTTTATAATAGATTTTTTGTTGACAGGTTCGACTAATCATTACAGCACTACCGCTCAGCAGTTTGAATGACTGGGTTATTGTCCCTGCCCTCCTTTGCAGTATACACACAAACTCCCTGAGTCCGTTCGGACTGTAATGCTTGACAGAGCTTATTTTCCAAGTAAGGACACAGCATAGAAACAATGTTACGTGATTTCTGTTCACAAAGACCAAACGGAGGCAGAATAATCAAATAATCAAAAGTTACACACTGCAGCTTTAAAGTAAACTACAGCTTGTAATTTAAGATAAAGCAGTTGCTTCATGGAGCACAAATTAGGCTTTGTTATATTTAAGTTCCAATTATAAATACAAAAATATTTAGTAAATTATGTACAGAGGACCATGAGACATTAATTAGATTGTACAATGGTTGGATGTGAATAATGTTAAATATGAATGCTATTATTCTTAAGCAGAATAGCCAAGGCAAGTCGTTTGCTTTTAACTGAGTATAATTCTATCATTGCACTGATACATTTGCTGAAGTAAAGGATATGACTTCCAGCATGTGCTAATGAGATAATTCTGTAGAGAAGAATGGCCTTGCATATCTGTATCAAAATCAGCCGCTTCGAAATGTTTTCAGACATTAAGAAAGGCCTATTGATGCAGGTGTGCCGTGAATGCCATGTCTCATGAAATGACAAAGAGGAATTGCCTGTCCTAAAGTTAGACACAATACAATGGTGCACAGAGGTGGTTCTTAATACACCACACTATATCGAACCCAAATCTAATGATTTGTTTGTTCTGTGGCTTCACTTGTTCATAAGTCTCTCTTCAGACACACCAGCCCTGAGGGTAATCTATTACCAGAGGCTGAGCTTGATTGCTTTGAAATGTAAATAGGATATGCACCATTATGGCATTAGAAATTACTCTGAATGAGAACTAGTTTTTGTAATAGTGAAAATGTGCCGTGGTAATTTTAACTGCAATCAGCATCCACTAAGTGTGACAATTGGGAACAAAATCAGTGAAAATCAGACCAAATCAAACTTTTGCATGCTTGAATGCAAATTGCCACATTAAAAGACTCAAGGGGAACATGGAAGCAAAATTATGCATTGTGTTGAATAGATGGTGTTCAGACTGGCTTCCATTTCTCTTGAGCTTGGCTCCCTGGGGTACACATTCTCACTGACAAACACAAAGGGAAATATAAAACAGCAAACAGCAAACATGTACTGATATCAATGACCGCCCCCCCCCCCCCATCCCTAGGAACTGAACCTGTTAAAAGGTTCACACTAATAGCAATGTCTTTTTTCACGAGTTTTCAGCAGGCCAATCAGTCAACGGGATTAGAGGAAATGAGATATTAGTTTGATGTTTAAATGTTTCCAAAGCATTACGCCTAATGGCTTCACTGCTAAAACAACATTTGCATAGGAATTACCAGTTTGAATTGGTGCTCACACAGCATGTGGTTCAGTGATAGCCTCATGATTGCTCATGCAGTGTTGAGAGTAGGAATTACAAATGAGAGAAAACTTCAGACTACAAAGAAGGAGGTAAATAAATCACTGAGAGCAAGAGGGAAAGAAGATAATGAACAGATATAAACATAGTTAGACCTGACCTTAGAGGGCCTCACTGCAGTCAGTGTTTCCTGAATATAGTGGAGAATGATGAGCGAGCTGTCATTGTGTCAGCCTGGGGAATGTAATGTGGCATGTATTTAATCTTTGATTAAACACCGGGGCTGGTAGTCCAGGCACGTTCTCTCTGTCAGAGCTACCATTTGATATTTTTGGCTTGTTTAAAAAGGACCGTTTTATTTGGCACATTTGCGGCAATTGGGTAAATTGTATAGCAAAGGGTTACAGCTTCACTTTAAAAAAGGATAGTGGCGCCCCCTCTTTTCCAAAGGGAAAGAAAGAGAGGGCTCGGGAAAAGACCCTTTCTTTAAATTTTTTTCAGAGCTGTGAGGAAGAAAGCGTGAGAACAGTCACTGCAGAGCTTCAGGAACATTGTATCTGTCTGTTGGATGAAAAGCCTGGCAAGAGAATGAAAGAAAGGGAGGCATTTTTTTTAGTTTGGCTCAAGTAGAAGGAGGAGGGGATAAAGTGAAAGAGTCCACTACTGCCCACTAAATTAGATTAAGGTGAGTATTGATTGGATAATAAATGCCAGTAGGTTTGTACAACAGTGCTGTCTACAACAGAAGCTGTTTCAGCTTTCTTTGAAGATAGTGAAAGTTGTAATGAAAGCACATTTGCACCATATATCACGCACACCAGTAAAACAAAAGAAGGTAGCAAATGGCTCAAATGGAGTTACCATACAGCAAACACCCAAGGGTACACAATTTACGGCGTGGTTGCCCAAAGAACTGAAAAGCACAATGCTGAGGTAAGTCAAAGCAGCAATGACAGGAAACGTGCTGTCTCAGCAGCCCAGAAGATATGCTGCTCTGATAATGGCAACTCACTGCATACAGGTCCTGATGCCAAAATTCAAGCCAAGACTTCTGTTTTGTGCCCTCACAGCATAAACGCTAGGACTCTCCATTAATCCATACTTAAGCTGCATGGCTTCAAAGACAGATGTTTGAAGAGGATAAGGCAACTCAGTGGGAGAGGAGGCACCTAAGCCTTGGTTGGATAAGAAAACAAGTGGCAGCCTTACAGTGTACAGTATCTGGTAAATCGGAGTTGACAGGAAATTGTTTTTGTTATCATCTCACCCTTGTCTGTTTGGGAACGGCATGTGCTACTCAAGGTGTCACCATCACGTCTTCATGTAGATATCGTGACACCTTCTTGACATTTCATAATCCTCCAGCGGAAAAGAAACGGAGGGTCAACTGCAGACTAGTTACAGCGTCGTAATTTCACTTTCTTAAGTATTGTTGCCAAACCAAACATGACTAAGAGTTAAGCACTACAATTTGCAATACATTTTTTGTGGGCTTCTTCACTGTTTTATGATTTGTAATCCTTTAGGACGTGATTGGAGTTTGGTCTCAGAAGCAGAATTCATCATGTTTTGCTTTTTAAAACCTTTTTTTATATTGGCTTGGAAAACTTTGTTGTTATTATTCATTCACTGCTGCTCATGAAACGTTTTTTTTTTTGTTGTTGTTGTTTTGTAGACACTGGTCTATCACTGGTCATTAGTATCATAATGGGCATTTCTTTTCACGATCAACCAAAGCATTGTTGTGGAAACATCTGCAGAGACGAAAACGCCGTTATGTGTGGTTTCACAACTCCATCCGTGGCTAGACACAACTCGGTGAGTTTCACTGTTTACTTCCGGAACTCTGTATGGATGACAACCACTTCCAGCAGTGCTTTGACGAGCAGACACTCCACAGCCCGGACGATGCGGCTGTAGATGGGTAATTGGAATCACTCCCTCCTGGCCTCAATATGAGCTACCAAGTCATCAAGTTGGCCGCTCGTATCACTGAAAGCGGTTCTCATTTATACGGACCTCCTGAAGTAAATGGTGAAACTCGTCAAATTGTGTCCGGATCCTTATTGTCTTGTGAAACCACACAAGACGTTTCCAGAAGAGACTATAGCAACTTGCCAGTTCCCAGTGCCCACACAAAAATAATACGTTGCCCCTCCATTGTGGGTGGAGTCTCGCTGCTGGTAAGAAAATTTTCAACTCAAGCGATGGACTTGTGATAGGCACAACGGGCTTTCCCTCTTTCCCTTTCTGTTTGGCCACTGCCTGTCAGTTACTGCTACTGACTGGGTGTGGCTGATTCATTTTTACCATCGCACTTACTGCTCACCCCACTGATGTCCAGCTCCAGTGTTTGTCATATTGTTGTTTTTTCCCATATGCCAGATTTTGGCACTTCTAAGACCCAGACACTGCTTAATTCCAACTCACTTACCTGGACGTCCGGAAACCCCAGATACCAATATGCTAACCTAGACAAAGCCTTTACTTTGCTAATCAATTGTTGCAATTAAACAGATTCAGCTGTTTACTCGTGTTGGTGTCTGCATTGTTGGGTCCAGTCTGAAGCTGATTAAGCCTCTCTAAGTAATTCTCAATATCTGTTTAAAATCTTGTGTTGCCCGGTGACATTCCCATGCCACACATAATGAGTGATTTGTTTCCTTCTGCATTAGCTGATTTGGGGGTGCAGTGGCCAGCAGTGTTGCCTCACAGCAAGAAGGTCACCTGTTCTGATCCTGGTTAGACCGAGGGCCTTTCTGTGTGGAGTCTGCCCAGCGTGTGCATGGGTTTTCTCCAGGTACTTCGGCCTTCTCCCATAATCATAAACATTCAGTTTGGTGACCCTCATGTGCAGGGTAAAGGAGTAGAAAATGGTAGGATGCATCGATGGATGCATCCTCATCCTCATGCATTTACTGACATGTTCAGTGGGCTGTTTATAGCCTGTGCTACTTTGTCAGCTGTATAGTGTCCTGCACATGGCCAAGGTCAATGGAACAATGGAACAGTAAGCATCACCTCATCAGTGCATATTTTCCAGTGTAGCATGTGTCCCTCTGCTCAGTTATGTCGCCAGTGGAGCAATGAGAGTAAGGCAATCTATGCAGATCATGTGATAATCTTCAGGTCATATGACAGATGTAAGAGGTCTAATCAATTGATATCTTCATGCTTCCACTTTAAGTGCATCATTTATTATTCAGTAGTTCTGTACATGCATATTGCATTGAATGAACCATTGAGTGGGATTAATATCCTGTTGTGCACCTCCTTGTAATGAAACTGTCCAAGTCCTCACTAAGAGTGTCAAATCTTTTTCTGCTCAATCATTTGGAGTTATATCATTGTTTCCCGTGATTGAGTGAAATGTGCATCACGGCCTTGCACCTCAGTCATTGTAAGCGTTTGCATTTGATGTTTTTGTCTCCCCCTTAGTAATCAGTATTTCAGGGATGTGCTTAATGATGTGAGACAGTTTAGTCAACTCATCTCATGATAAACAGCCTATTTCTGCCCAGTCGCTAGATTATGTTTTCAGGGAGTGGTGCATCAGCGTTCAACAATATGTTATTTCTGCCTGTGTGGAATTACACTGGTGACTCAGAGCCTCCAATAAAAACTCAATGAAAAAAAAAAAAAAAAAAAGATGTTCACAGTACTGAAAGCAGATCTGCTGAATCTTAGCTAAAGTTTATTCAAATCCCCCCCTGTTCTTGCCTGTCTTCCCATCAGGAAAACACTATTATTTTAAGTATTTTCTGAGTATGCATAACAATTGGCCAGATAGGAAAATATAACAGCAGCTAGGAAACTCAATTACTGTAGCATGACACCTAAGTTTGTTTGCTTGAATTTATAGCCAGGATGGACCGATGGGCTCCTGGTGAAAGGCCACCAATTGATTTATATTATAATATCTGGAGTCACATTAGACTTGACTGTGTAAGGTTTTCATATGTCATATCTCGGACCTCCCTTAGCTGGATAGTCAAGGATACTCATATGAATATATATTCTTGCTGAAAATCGAATTTTCTTCCAGATGAAAATAATTTTACCTTTTTTAGTTTTAGATAAAGGCTCAAATTAGCAGTATTCGCTAAGAGCTGTTGGGTCCTCAGGACAGCTGCCTAATCTTACCTCTTGTCAATGAAATTGGAAGTTGAGCCCCAGGGATAAGAAGGACTTCACCCTCAAGGGCAGCAAACGTTTTATGGGTTGAGGTTTCATATCACAGTGGATTTAAATCCAGAGTCCAATAACATTTCAGAATTTTGTGTCGTACTTAAATTAGACACTTGTACTCATGGCTCTGTCTCATTCTCTACACTTTCCACTGGCAGTCACCATGCCATTTACACTCCTAAAACAGGTCCAAGAGGGCTTACGTGGATGCAGGTCAAGGGTGTGCAGTGCGTGATGAGCCAGAGAAAAAAAGGGTTGTGGAATTCAGCACATCCTTCTCCACTCCTGCCATCATACAAAGGACATGCTGCACATTCAGTCACAACAGTCACGCACACATGGACGTATACAGCACACACATGCAGACAGAGGCTCCTCGTGGAATGTATGACCCTTAACCCTGATACTTCCAGACACTAATTAAAGGCAGACAGTGTATTGTATGACAGTTTGCAGTTGGTCAAATGGAGATAGAGAGACACGGGTATAAGGGGGCCTTGGGGACCAGTGTGATGTCTGAAATAGACCTTGGAGATTAGAGGCCATGCTGAAAAGCACACACAGTTGTGCAGGAATGTCACAGCTTGCCACCATTTTGTATTAAGGCAGCAGCTTCCATTATGACCAAATTCCTGTGAGCATGAGGGCTAACAGGCAACTGCCACCAACCAGCCCCTCCCTGAGAGTGGATGGCATTCCTAAGGATTCATCTCAATTGGCTTTAAAGGTTTTCAGAGACTTGGTTTCATGAGGGTTCAAGAATAACATGCTTGGCATCTGTGAGTGACATGCATTTTGTTTAACTTTTGGTTTCTTTCCCTACATTCTTTTACCTACATTTTTCATTGCTCATGGTCTTTTATTTTCCCAGTTACATGACAGGTGGCTACTGCAAGTATGCAAACCAGACTGTTTCTATATCAGGACACCCACTCTTGTGTGAGACAATGAGCTTCATTATAACAAAGTGCGTTGTTATATCTTTCACTGCTCCTTTGACTCGTGATTGCCAGCAAGCATTATTAAACTCACAGCTGGGCATTTTATCATGTGTTAGGCAGACAAAAATTTAGGGTGTATTGTTTCAGATGGAAAAAAAACATTACGTGGCTGCCGTTGGATGATAATTCAGAGCTTAATTGTATTGGCACGAAAGAGTGTGGTTAACTTCTGAGTCATGCTGCAGATTTGGGGGATTAGCGGGGGAACAATAGGAATCTTTCAGGGACTGAGATAAGCATATTGTGAAAATAGATGGGAAGTGATGGTGCCAGAAAGTTTTTCTTTTGGACGAATAAAAGACAAAGATATGGTCACAGAATTTGTGAGATGAGAAAAATTAATTAAACAGTGAATGAGTAAAACCCTACTGAAGAAGAAAACCACTAATTTCAGCTAACAGTATGATAATGGCATCAAAATCAGAGCATCTGCACTCACAATAGAAGGCAATAACATTTTATTAAAGCACTGGCAATATGCTGCAGCATGGTAGTAGGGCTGCACAATTGTTGCAAAATAATAGAAAAGACACTGTTGTTATTTGATAAATATAAAATGTTTGTCAAGAAAGGATTATAATGAAATCCTGCAGGGCTGAAGGAATTCATCAGCGTAAAAATCTTACTCTTCAGATGTTCATGGATTCCAAAATATGTCAACGCTGATATATTGTTTCAAGAAAAGTAATTTTTTTGGACCATATCGTGCAGCTCTACGTTCTAGACACTGCGGTGTCCAGATTGAGTTTAAATCAGACATGGACTAGTCTGCCTGTCTCTCAGTGCACTGTGCACAGTATGCAGTCAAATACATCATCTGCAAGATGCTCCCTGGGAAATGATATTCATTACGCGTGAGCTCTTCCTGGCACCAAATACATCTCTGTGTCTCACAAATTAACTGTGTGCCAGCCCGCAAACTTGTTTTGACGCAATTTGTCATGCCAGCTTCATTTGCCCTGTTCAAAGTGGCAATTAGAAATTGTCTGCACTGGTGGAGCCCTGGGGTAAGTCACACAGATGCTGTTCTTGACCTTCGCACTCGCCAATACTCAGATGCCAGTGGCCTTGTTGATAATCAAGAGCATTACATTTTTGCTCAACATGTTGGTCCCTCAGGTATAATCCAGTGATGCATTCTGCTTCATTATCATTTCAAAATCCAGAATTACCTGTCAGGGTTCTATTGGGAACCAGTGTTGCAGGCACCCGCACACAAAGGGGGCTGCTTCTTAACACATAGATTGTCATTAAGCGAAACCGTAGCTATTTGTAGGTTCATTAATTACACCCTTTCACACACCACTTCCCTTTCCCCGGAACAAAGCGAAGGTGAACGAGGACTTCCATTTTTGCTGTACATCAATGTCAGATTACAGCCGAACTGGCTTCAACCTGCTTCTCTTGCTCTGTGTGTGTGTGTGTGTGTGTGTGTGCGCGCGCGTCCCAGAGATATGAGATTAATTATAATGAAGTGGGGAAAAAAAGTGACACTGATGTCAGCGAGTGTACACTGTCACCTCAAACTTTATGCAAGAGTGATGGCCATGAAATTGGGGCTACCGGCTCAGAATTTTTATGATTGTCACATCTCATCCTGAACTTGTGATGTCACGTCTCATTCTGAAAGAGAAGGTTTGAGATGCTGCCAAATGTTTCCTGCAGACGCCTGAATGTTCCACTGCAATTAGTCCAGAGGCTGATGTGAGTTTTGAACAATCATTCCGGTATTGTTCAGCTCTAATGAGTGACTGGAACATATCTGGTTGTTTGGCATGGAATGTGATACTTTACATTACATAACATTACTGCGCATTAGACGATAAAACATAACAGTAAGGCAGTAAAATATGGGAGGATAGTATTTCCCACTTTTCATAAATGCAAACTAATGAGCCTCTGTGAGTTGTCTACTAAACAACAACCTCCCAGCCTTATGTCTTTGTTGAGATTGACTGTACGCAGCTCATATTACAGCAGGAAATGTTTGGTTCGCTTATTTAAATGTGGCCATTTATGATGTCTCTTACAACACATTACATCCAGGGGCATGCGTCTGTAAACAGATCTACCGCCTTTACATATGTTGAAATCAGCACGCAATTGGCACGACAAATCAGTCACATTTAACATTTTAATTAAAACACTAAATCATAATGCCCCATGTGTCACGCTCTCTGTTACCACTTGAAGCCGCCCTCCTGCGTAACGAAATCACCACAGCCAACACAGCTAATGATGGTATATCAAACTCCATACCCTTGGTGAACAAGGCAAATTTGATCTTTATCTTTCAACACACACCAGCTGCATAGATAGATCTCAGTGGTGTCATGTTCTGTTATTAAAAATGACTGAAAACAGGTAGGCTGCAGGCCAGAGATCGAACAAATGTACTTATAATTAGTGTTATGTTTACATGGATAACGGATTATTCGACCAAATCATAAACAAAGTGAGAGTGTTTTAGAGGTCCCGCCCCTGATGCATTATGGGTGAAGTCCTCTGCTGGGGTAAGGAATTTAACTGTCTTTGATAAGAATTGTGTTTTTTGCCCTCAATTTGGCTGTATTAACTGGGATCCTTGTAGTTTGCCAACCTTAATAAATCTCCCATGGTTATCTTTTCTAAGTGCATTAAATGCACATTAAAAATGACTTGTGATTGGTTCTTAGTCAAGTTAAAGAAGAATTAAAAATCCCATCAAGCTGTTTAACATCGTCAGGACCTGCAGCAAAGCAATCAGATGCTTTCTCCTCGTACTTTGTTTTACACTTAAACATTTACTGACAGTGGTATGTTTCAGATCATAAATGGTCATGAATGGAGATGCTTCCAATTGTATCCATGTATCCACTTATCAAATGATTTATCAGGAACATGGTTATTCCCTGTGTTATGATAGGTGAAAATGATGTTAAAAATCATTGTGCTGTTGCCTGTCCCACCATCAGCAGACCAGATGGATTTCAATGTAGCAAAACATTATGCAAATTGGATAATTTCATGGAATAATGGTCCACAAGAATAAAATGAAAAAAATAAAATAAATAAAAGTATTCATTTGCGTATTACTTTTTCAGCAAAGTTTGAGAAGTCTTTTGCAGTGCATAGAGATAACATGACCTAAGTTGGAAATACAACTGAACTACCACCACCCAAAAAAAAAAAAAATCTTCTGAGACAGGACTTAAAACAAGGATTTCAGTGTTTCATCCTCTGATCTCCTCTGGTTGGTTGCTTCAAAGTCTTGCTGCTCTAGTTGCAAAAGCAGGGTCACTTTTATTCTTCAAACCAAGATGTTTGAATGACCCGTATGGCCCCATCTGAGGATCCCTGTGTGTGAGGAGCTTTGGACTGGATCGTATTGAGTTCACTCATTCAGCCACATACATTACTTTAGAGATACACTCTAACCCCCTTAAAGTCACTCAGTACAACAATATAAAAAATCTTAACAATCTGCCCTAAAATCAATAGTTACTTATAATGAAAAGATGGGGCAAAAACAGGAACATACATAACTGGTAGGTGGTGTTTTCCCTGGAATAGAATAATAAAAATGCAAGTAAGAATTGCCCTTTATTCTCACATTCGCTAAGCTTAGTTGAGAAACAGAAACAACAGAAGAGAAAATGTTAGACCTGTGCTATGGCAACAAGCAGCAAGTAAAAATATGTACAGTAACTGTGTGTTGGCAGTTGCTTAATTTTTGAAATAATATCAATGAAAAACATGATGTATTGCAAAGTGGTAGCAGGTTACAGGTTATTAAAACAATGTAATTGTCAAACAAGTGCAAACAATTTATACAAATACAAGGGCCAAAAGACATATCAAGGCTGTGAGTAAACTTGTGCCACTCAGTCACCCTCATAAGATAATGTGAGAATAATCTTGGAAAAGGACGCACAGACCCAGTCGTGTCTAAATAGAAACGTATGCTGAGTCTAAAACTGAAACACAAACAAATGATTTTGTGCATTCTGTTTTATTAAGTCATTTTCCAAAGCTGAACACTTGACTTTCTATGAATTCAAACACTCTGCTGTGCTCCACTCTGTCTGCTCTGCTCGTCAATCAGCGACAGGTCTGAACCAACTCTAAGGGTGGTCTCCTGTGACTTTGTGATTAAGTGTTTATGTAAGTTCCTAAAAGCAGTAAAAAGATCATGGATACCGGCTGTTCGCATATGATACCCAGACTGTGGAGACTCTACGTTGATAAGTTTATTTCTGTAAAGACTAACAGTTGGTGGGAAAATAGAACAGTACTCCTCATAATCTGAATAAAGATGCCTTCACACTCCAGTTGCTTAGATGCCTATGAATATAAATACCTCAATATTGCCTTTTCTGTTTTACTGCTTTGGTTTGTTACAACTGAATCCACATCCAGTCGCATTTACTTGTGGGCTGAATCTAAAGATTATTATTTATTCAGAATCAGTTTAAATTCATTCATTCACCATTAAACACTTTGATTAATCTATTATCAAACTTGTCAGCATTTGTTGAATGTTAACATGACACAGAGGTAATTACTTGTTGCTTTTGACAACTTACCAAAAACACAACATTTCCAACACTGACCCTTTTAATGATAAAACAGTGAAGTCAGCAGACATTTATAGCAAGGTTTTGACGATTTGCCCCAAACACGGCACAACATGCAAGAAACAATCATTCTGCTGGGAGAACAGTACAGAACCTCCTAATAGTGTTTCACAACTAAGATGTTGTAAGCATATGAGAACAAAAGTCCATATGAAAACAACAACATCAAAGCTCGAATCTTGTAAGAAGCAGCTTTTGGTGGCTGAGTGAGTTACTGCTGGCTACACTACTGGCTTGAGAATCAGTAGAGCACTAGTGAGAACTGAAAGTTTAAGGCTGCCTAGTGCAGCTGCACAGAGCTCAAAACATCAGATGACTTGGTTGGCAGCCTAAGATGTGGCAAAAATGAACGGCACCAGTGCTGCATCCATCCATCTTCTGCCACTTATCTGAGGTCAGGCTGCAGGGGCAGCAGCTTGAGCTGAGACTTCCCTCTCCCCGGCCACTTCGTCCAGCTCTTCTGGAGGAATCCCAAGGTGTTCCCAGCCAGCCGAGAGACATAGTCATCCCCGGGGCCTCCTCCCAGTGGGACGTGTCTGGAACACCTACGATCATTGGGACACGCAAACCCCTCCACCACGTTAAGGTGGAGGCTCCAGGAGGGCAGTTCACTGCACACTTCTACGTAACTTCTGCGTAAATCTACGTAACTTGGTTGATATATCACAAAACTTGACTTGACTGAATATATCTAATCCATATTATGCTCCCACTTTGCTTTTTAGGAGTTTATTAACAGGTGGAGAGGAAATTATTCCAGACCTGCAGTATCCTGACATCTCCAACTTCCTGATTCATTTCCCCTTCATCTTCCTCCAGAGAGTCACTGTAAGTTTACAAAAGCCTGGAGGGAAACACATGTACACAATGTTGTGTGACTTCAGCTACCCAAACTCTGGAGGTTAATAGTCAGCAGTTAACTTAACAGATGATTGTCTGCACTCAATTTGGAAAAACAGCCAATGTGAGTGCAGTCTTTAGTTCATCTGTCTGAATTAAGAAAAAAACCTCATTAGTACAGAAGTATAAAGCAACCAGGTAAATTAAAAATGTAAAAAAATTAAGTTTCATTGACTGTGGAACCTTTATTCTTAAGCTCTCGAGCTTCTTCTTCTTCTTCTTTTTTAAACCCCCACTGTTTCTTTCATTGTAGGGGTAGCTGTAGCACAGGTGGTTTTAAGGGTTGGCACTCGATCCCTCTTCATTCAGTAAGTGTCCATGGGGAAAACACAGAAACCCAAGTTGCCACAGAGCGCCGTGCATTGCAGTCCATTTACAGTTCACTCTGTTGAAAGATTGAAAATAATCACCACGGAATAGCCCAAATAAATGCAACCTGTCTGTGACACATGACTTGAATGGTGGTCTAGATTCATACATGCAGGACTGACAGTTTGCCATCTAGTTTCATTTCCCATCAGGACCTTTACGCCCTTTCCACCTTACGTACATGTTTTCTGCCAGCGGTTTCCAGCTTTGATCTGTTCTATCTGTCTCTCATCTTATGAAGTGTGTCTGCGACCATGATTGAAGGTGATGGGGTGAATGTTTGAGACTGACATTTTCCCATGTCATCTGACATCACAGGCAGCACATTTCAGTGCTCCTGTCTCAGGTGTTGTGCCCTCTGCAGCTCTCCATTATTCTTCATAGACCTTGAGGGAGGACTCTGGTCTTTTAATGCAGGGTTTTCAGATTAATTATTGATTAACTGATCAATCATTTACCCTATTAAATGTCAAATAAATGTAAAAGTAGCAGCAAATCTTCTGATTTTAAAAGACTGGACTCACTTTTTAGGCATTTTGTTTAATAAATCTTCAATAACTTAATCAGTTAAAATGTATTTCTTTACATTTTTCATGTAGACAGTCAGTTGCGCCTCTTATGTGTAGATCAACTTGATGTGATTATAGAAGAATGGCCCGGTATAGGCCTGATATTAACCTTTATCATGGGTGAACTGATTGCAAATGGACAACCAAGTCAGTCAAACTTGATTTGTCTCCCAGTCCAAGTGTGAACTTACAGATTTATACTTCTTTGTGTTTACCATACATTGATTTATTTGTGGTCACTACCACAGTACTAATATTGACTGCCACATTGATTTTGTTTCCTTTTTTTTCAGTTGGGTAAAGTCTAATTTCATCGTAAAGCTCCACACTGCACTTTGAGTTGCTCCTCCTGGCTCCACTCTCTAACACAAACACATTGAAAATGCACCTGAATGTCCAGATGGCCTGTAAAACAACAATAGTTGGTCTTTGTGAAAAGAAATGTCTGTGTTCATTTGCATATAGAGCAGGGAAGTGAAATCCAGACACAAGCAGTCACTAGAGACACTTGTCTAGTGGCTGAGTCACATTTTAATGTCAAATGAGAATTGACAAAGTCAGAGCTGACCACCTCTGAAGTGACCAGGTCTAAACAAGGCCAATAACAACAAGTACTCCAAGTCGCTGCCGGACCATAAGGTGGAAGGTTTTTTGTTGTCATTGCTACAGTAAAGAAAAAACCATGACTAATGATTTCATTCTAGAAATAAACAACAGTGTTATAGCTTTTGTTAGTGACTTTTGTTGGTTAGGTTAATAATCTATACAGAGCAGTTCACATGAATTAAATTAAGGCTGTATTTAACTGTGGAAAATTTGATTTGTCATTTTGCCTCCAGGGCTGCAGGATCCAGATACAGACCTGGTGCTGTAATAATGATAATAATAACAATAAAAAAGATAAAAGTAGTTGTAATATAGTACGTTAATATAATTTTCTTCAACAATTCATGCTACTTGCTACAAGCTTGTATTTATTACTGTGACCATCTTTAGAACAGAACTTACTACAATTGTTTATCTCCCTGCACACCCTTCAATTAACGTTTGCTGCCATGATTTGTCCCTCAAATTAAAGAAAAAGAAAAAAATAAATTAAACTGGTCTAAAATCTCACATTGGTCAGCATTGGCAGAGGAAATACAAAGGCAACACTCTCAGAAATCAGACTGGATTTTAGTTAGCCTTTAGTCGAGCTTAATGAGACCTAAGCCAGGGCCATTTCTTGTGTCAACGTTATCTAGTATACATCAACCTCC